>JARHVA010000433.1:3050000-3297500 GCA_037957365.1 Torreya grandis | reverse complement strand
TATATTTTTAGAAAGATCATAAAAAACTAGAGGATGTATGTTCTTTGAAATTTGAGATTTTATGTTGACTTAAATCTGAAACCATATGGTCAAATTTTAGTTAAAGGTGAAAATCAAAATTTTCATTGTCAAGCCTTAGTATGACAGGGTCGCAAACTAGAGACTGGGGTAAGAACTCATACACACCAAGGAAAACTCTTGACAAAAGAGGAAACAGACTCAAGGACTCAAAATATCCTTTTGCTTCATATTCATATTTTACAATTACAGAAATTAAATCCTCAAATTTGCTTTTGAAAACAATTATTTTTTCTTCATCATAAATACCACAATGAAGTCACCATAGATTTTGAGCTAGAAAGGGGAAGTTGCTTGCATATATAAAAATTAATTGTTATAATTATTTTTGCTTTGCAGAGAGTCGTGAACAGTAACCTCTGTGGGTTAAAATATTGTATTTTTTAAGAGATTTTGTGGAGTAAATTTTTTTATTGTTTTTATATGAAATAATGGAAAAGTTACGATTTGATGTATAATTGTTGTCGAAGTTCTGAGCCACAATTAATCATGATTAGGACAAAAATAATATCCAGAAGAATCTCATATCTAATTAAAATAAATACATAAAACAAAACATAAACAATTATATGAAACTGACATAACATGATATTACGTAATTGTTTACAAACATCACACATTTTAATAAACAAATATATTTTTTTTAATCATGTAACTTTACAAATTAAATAAAAGTTATGTTATTTTAATAAACAAATAATTTTTATTAATCATGTAGTTTTACAAATTGGATAAGATTTATGCTTCTTAAATAAACATTTTTTTTTTAATCATGTAACTTTACAAATTAAATAAGATTTATGTTATTTTAATAAACAAATAATTTTTATTAATCATGCAGCTTTACAAATTGGATAAGATTATAGCGTTGCATAAAGGAATTTGGTGGTACAAAACATAAAACCTTTTCAACAGCAATTGAAAGGCAGTCCCAGAATATAAAAAAGGTCCCAGTTATAAAAACTATGGGAAAGTGACATGTTTGTTGGGTTTACTAAACTTTTCAATACTAAACCTTTGAAAAGCATACACAATATAATCAATTTTAATAACATATTCCTTGAAACCCAATTCAAAAAAACTTCAATTTTAACTTTAAAAAATAATAAAATAAAAAATAAATAAAAAATCATTACAACATCAATAATCAAGATTATGAAAAAAATATTATATAATTAAAAAATACATTAAGAATGTAAATTGTTGTCTACATAGAATCTGCTTCATCCTCTAAACAACTATTATTTTCATGGTTTATTCTATTTTAAAGGTGGATAATAACATTTTAAAGCTATGTATCAATTATATTGTGGATAAATAATTTTTTTTAATAAATTTTGTTAATAAAATGTGTAAGTTAATTATTGAAAAAATTTAAATAATTTAATATATATAAAAAATATTATTATTTTTTGATTGATGATGGTTTTTTATTGGAGCATAGATCGATATGAGATATAATCATAAGTCATATTTATTTATATAATTTATTAATTATTTGAAATTATTTGTATATTAGATATCTCTAGATATATACTGACTATTATTAACAATGGTTAATGATCATTAATGGTTTGGAAAATATAATTAATGACCATAAATAAATTCAAATACCTTTCCAATAATTTAAATCTAGATAGAACTTAAAACAACTAACTCAATTTATTCGCCCACATTTTATTGACATGAAATAATAATATTTGATTAATAGAGAAACTATACTTTAATTGAAAGTTAAATTCATTTATGTCTTACTTAAATTTTATGACGGATATTTATTAATCAATATTATAAAATAGATCACATCAAATTGTAAATTGTAAATAAATAAATATTAAATATAGCATGAACAAGACAAACATATAAATAAATAAACATTAAATACAGTTAGAAAAGTACAAACATGTCACAAATGAACACAAAGTAAAAAAAAATATGTTACAAATAAAAAATAGAGAGAAATAAAACATATTACCTTAAATTAGTAAAATATTTTTAAAAAATAATTAATAAAATTAAATAATGTAAGAATAATAAAGTGTGAATAAGGTGTATATTCTTAATAAATTATTGTTAGAAGTTTATTTTTTAAATTTAAATTTGAAAATGTGATGTCATATTTATATGCATTCTCAAATTTAAAACTCTTAATTTTAAGATATAATATTAAGAAGTGTCTAGAATGCATTTTAAGTCCTTCAATACAATTAGTGATGAATCTTTTCAATAATATAGAGTTATTTAGTAATAAATGGATTAAATGTACATAAATGTTTAGAAAAAAAATTGTATGATAGAGTTTTTGTGTAAAGATAGATTAGATTTTTCCAATAATCACCTAACAAGGTTCTTTCATAACCATGTTTATCACTATAATTAAAAGATCACCTGAAATTTAAATTTGGGAGGATATGGGAAAAGCCCAATCACTTTACCACTTAACCTATTATTTATAAGATTCGGAGAAATAAGTAATGTTAATACTAATAGAATTAGATCATCATATTAAAGGTTTAAAAAATATTGTTATTTTATATATTTAGATGTTCATTTCAAAATTGGGTGAGAAAAACTGAGCCAGCCACCTTAAGGAAATTATTTATCAATTTTTTTTTAATATAATATAAAAATGTTTCTTATCAAACAAAAAAAATGGTTCTTATGACACAAACAATGGACCCACTCCTTAGAGTATATTAGAGTTGCGAAATGCAACCATATGCACCTAAAACCACACCTCATCTTTGATGTTTATCAAATAAATAATATTAACATAAAAATAAAAGAACAATAGAAAAAAACATGAAGATATAAAGGAGGAAACCACTCCACACTTAAAAAATCCTCCAATATTGCAAGGAACTATAAGACCATGTGAAAAGGAAAGAGTTATCCACATACAGTTACTATTCTTATTCCTCTTAGAGAGAGGAGTCCCTAAAGTCCTTGGAAAGCCAACCTCGAACGAACTCATTGAATCCCTCTTGAGATGTTCAACCTCTATGAGACATCTTTTGCACTTTACAATGGAACCCAAATTTAGTTCAATTAAAACATATAGAGATTTGAATATAATTAACATATTCATTGAGATTTAAATATGAGTGGGTAACAAAAGAACCCACATTATTTGTGCTTCACTTTTTGGAACGATGGCATTTACAATGGGAATCTTTTAAATTCAATCCATACCTGTTGCATGAAATACTATAGACACCCAAATTTGGCACAAGCTTTGTTTCACAATATCTTTTAACCACTTTGCTTATATGGGTCGTAGCTAAGACTTAAGTACTCTGTGGTGCGTATTTTATGTTTTCCCTTTATAATTTTTTATTTTCTATGACTTTGTGGTCCCCTTTTCCCGCTTACATTATTTGAGCTGCAATTAAAAATAGATATATGTTATTTTGAGGTAGTGTGTATACAGGACATGATCAACCAACAGGTTCAAGATTGACCATCGACCTTGACCCCTTCTAGTCAATCCTAACCCTTGATATTTTGGATCCCCCTTTGACATGTGTCCCCTTTAGCCATTTATTTTGGTTCCTTTGATGTCCTTTGGGTCTATTTTTCCATGCCACTAGGTTTGTAATTCTAATTTTAAATGGTTTCAATATATACATAATTGTTTGGAGACATTTAGGACAAGCATTCTTACATTACAAGAGCTATACAAATGTTACATATTGCCGATATTGAATCTAGGATGTCTCAAGTGTTTATGCATGAAACTAGGTTTTGATGTTTTAGGTACATGCACATGCATTGAAAAGGCCAAGAAGGCAAGAATAGACATTGTTGAAGCAAGTGAAACATCATAGACAAAATGAAATTCTTACTATCATAAGGTCAAGATCGACTCATAGAGGTCAAGTTTAATAGTTGTTATTGTCTCCTTAAAAATTATTGTGTCCCAACATGCACTCACAAGGTCAAGATTTACTTATAGGGATCAAAATCAATAGTTGATACTATCTCCTTCTAGTCGATTTTATATTAGAATGGAAATAAATATTAGTTTTATAAATGAATAGAGTACTGTCACCTCATAAAACATCATATTAGAAAATAAGCTTGTATAGATCAAGGAAGTGCGACAATAAA
Organism: Torreya grandis; assembly: GCA_037957365.1. NCBI lineage: Eukaryota > Viridiplantae > Streptophyta > Pinopsida > Cupressales > Taxaceae > Torreya > Torreya grandis. Next base: position 3,293,312 of record JARHVA010000433.1, on the reverse strand, counting down.
ACTATGTTTATCTTTTTCCTCTTGCATTTGTTTATTGCAACTTGTTGAATTTGCTTATTGAATCATATTTATTGAACTACATTTTGTGTGTGTCCTACCAATCAGTAATTAGCTTTTATTCTACTAGTTTTTATCTAATTAAAAAGTTATTAAATTGTATTAACCTAATTTTAGATAAAACATATTTGTGAACCCATATATTTTATTTAAACATTGCTTATAAATTTTTGACTTAAGGTTTATATATGGGAGTGTGTTTTAGGAATAATTCTTATTCCTTTATTTCCTGTCATCTTAAGTTTTATAAATCCCAAAATGTCTACCTCTACTAATAATCCTAATAGTTTCCATCCTTTGGATTTTATATTTTGTAGCAACATTATAACCTATTATTACTCTAATGAATGAAATAATTATGATCATTATATGATTAACAATGCTAATGATGTATATAAGCAATATGATTGTGAAGGAAATGATTATTTTTTTAGATGCAGTTAAATGTATAGGTTTTGAAAGTCTTTAAAGTCTTGTACAAAGGAAGAAAAGATAATAAATTTAATCTCTCATGCAATGCATCTACCAGTGGTTCATAGGACACAATGATGAACAGACAACCAATAACCACCTAACCACTAGATAATAAATTTACAACAACAACTAGCAAAAAACTAGCGAGCAGTAGGCCAAAAATCCTCATGTTTTCCACACATTAGCGACCATGAAACAACAAAATAGGGTTTTTGGTAGGAACCCAAAATTCAAACAACATAAAATAAAGATGTTGGACCATTAAACAAGCCCACATGAAATTAAATCATCTTAAGAATCACACAAGGGTTTTGACCATACCCCAAAACCAAAAGAACAAATGAGCAATCAACCCAAAACCCTCCTTCTAGCCACTAAAAAGCAAACAAAAGCAACCAATAAGATTCCAACATGATCCAACCTAAAAACAACAAGGACTCACCAACCAATAATATTCTGCCTAGTATAACATAACCAACCCTCAACCAACCCAAAATTCCACTACCTATATTTCAACTGTAACCCATAACAAAAAACAAAGTAGGACCTTCCCAAACCTTTTTATTTTTGGGCTCTAAGGGTCATATTATATGGTTCCAACTCCTTTTTACATTATCCTCTCTTTTTATTTCCAACCACAATCCAATCTTCCCCATCCACTTCCTCGAAATAGATGAGAGTGAGTTTTTTAAATGAATTAGTTACTTGAAATTTTTTTAACAAAACACTAACCATTATAACTTCACTTGAATCACAACCAAGTCTATTATTCAACAAAAATCTAACACTCTCATAATTTTGCTTCAAATTTTCCAAACATAAGGGATTTTCTATGCTTGGTTCAACATATTTTTGAACTAAAACTTGATCCACCTTTGGAATTTTAGGTAATTCACACTCAAAATCACTACTATCACTTTCACTACCCACCAATTAATGTTCCAAGAGGGAATTATTCCACCAAGATACCCCCTTATTATGTTTTGAAAAATTACACATAGAGGTTAAATGTCCTATTTCAAAATAATTACAACAATGGAAAGGCAGTGCCTCATAATCAAATGATTATTTCTGCATTCTATCTTTAACTTTCAACTCAATAAATGCTGGGAGATATTCTAAAATATTAAAATTAACCAAAATATGAGAAAAATTAAGATGATTCATCTTTTCAGTATTGGATTACAAAAATAAAAATTCACCCAAAGAATTTTCTATAGATTCGAAATAAAACTTTGTCCAAAACTGCAAAGGTAAATGAGGCAACCTTACCCAAATTGGTCTGGTATTAAAATTATTTATGAGGGGATAAAAATATGGAAACCATGGCTTAAAGAACTTGATTCTTTAATCCCAAGTCTAAATAAGATCCTTGAACACTACATTCCTATCCTCTTCAAGGTTAAATACAACCACAAAAAACCCTTTTGTACAAGGGTAAATATTCAGATTAGTTTCCATTAGAGGCTTCCATTTCTCCATAAACCATTTGTAAAGATTAAAGAGAGAAGGCCAAAGATTGAAAAAATGGCATATCATACCTTTTTCTAATAGAATATGTTCATGGCCCAAAATAAGTGATAAATCATCCCCTTCAAAACTGATTGACGGGTTTGCTTTGGCTAGAGCTAAAGGTTTTCACTACTTATTAGAGACAATGTCAACATAAGAGGTTCACCACACAAATTTGCTTCTCCACATAGATCTAAGCCTCTTCTTCATGATACCAAAGTAGAATGTGATTCTCCTTTTCTCTCTCTCAATGATTCAAATGTTATAAAAGTAAAATGTGATTCTTTTTTTAATCTTTTCTGATAGGCATATGTCATATACCACCCAAACATGCAACAATAATGTGTTTAATTTTAATGATTTGTTGAGACATTTTGGGACTATTGAGATATTGATTTCAAATTTGATTAACTTTTATTTCATGCATTATGATATTTCAGTTATATCTTAGTTAAATATGTAGAAATTTTTTACCTATGCTCAATAGTTGTTATGATATGCAATTTCTTTCCAAACTTGTACTGTTGATCTCCTTTGATCACTATAGGTAACAACCATGTGAGTTGAGTTAGGTTTGGGCCTGGAATGCACCATCAGATAGCCAAAATATATTCATATATGTATATGGGGAAAAGCGGTAACAATTAGAGATCTATTCACTCTCCATGTTGCCTTGTGTTCACAATAACTAGTATTATGCAAATTTGTTTTGATTAATTTTGGAGTTCATCATTGTGTTCACAATAACTAGTATTATGTAAATTTGTTTTGATTAATTTTGGAGTTCATCATTGGTACATACCCATTTATGCCACTTTGACCATGTTATTGTTCATTAATGTTATTATCAAAAATTTCATTTTCAAGCCTTAGTATGATAGGGTCACAAACTAGAGACTGGGGTAAAAAGTCACACACACCAAGGAAAACTCTTGATGAAAGAGGAAATGGAGTCAAAGTTCATATTAGGTGGGACTCCTAATATGATGTTTTCTTAGTTAGATGACAAAAAATGTGCAACATACATTTTGAATTGAAAGGAGATATGTCTACCATTAACACATAATTACCTACTCTCACAACATCTATCAATAAATTGTTAGTCTCACAATTAACTCAAGATGGATCTATGAGGCAACCCAATTCTGAGCCAAATATTTCACTACGTCATCCCATGGCTAGCACTATTTCTATCCCTTGAAACCTACTACCTAGGGTAGACATGCATAAGTTCGATAGAAAGGATCCACTTAACTGGATCAATGAAATGGATAGTTTTTTAGATTTACATTAAATTTCATGTGGACAGAGGGTTACCATGGCATCCTTGATGTAAATCAACCAAAGAGGGAGATGGTAGAATGAAATTTATGATAAAAGACATGTATTGTTGCATTGTCCCCTGTACGAAGATATAAGGGGAAGCACTCAATACAAACTAGTTCAACTCGAAATAAACAAATGAAATTAAGAAAATGACAGCTAAATCTGAAAAAAAAATTTACAATTTTTTTTTTTGCTTATAAATAAATCTCATGATAAAAATCTTATACTTGAAATAACATAAAATTAACATAAATTTTTATATAGATTACATTTACCATTTCTCTCTTTTATTAAAAATTTCATTGATGAAATCATTGTATTCTCTGACTCCCTTGGGATTGATCTCTCTACTACCGTTTATAGGTGGGAAAAGTTATCAAATGTTATAGTAACTTAATTTGTGTGTCAAAGACTCAAAATATCCTTTTGCTCCATATTCTTATTCTACAATTGCTGACACTAAATCCTCTCATTTGCTTTTGAAAACAATTATTCTTTTCTTCGTCATAAATACCACAACAAAGTCACAATAGATTTTGATCTAGAAAGGGGAAGTTTGCTCCCTTATATTAAAAGTAATTGTTTTAATTATTTATGCTCTGCAAAGAGTCGTGAACAGTAACATCTGTGGGTTAAAATATTGTATTTTTTAGGAGATTTTGTGGAGTAATTTTTTTTATTATTTTGATATGAAATAATAAAAAAGTTAAGATTTAATTTATAATTATCATCAACATTTCAAATAATAATTAATCATCAGGATAAGAATGATGTTGAAAATAATTTCACCCCTGATTAAAATAAAATAAAATAGAAACAATCATATGAATCAACATAACATGATATTGGGTAATTGTTTTCAAACATCACACAGTTTAATGACAAATATATTTTTTTTAATCATGTAGATTTACAAATTGGATAAGATTATCCCATGGTATAAAGGATAAAATCTTTTCAAAAGCCATTGAAATGCATTTCTAGCATAGTTAAAGCCCACAGCTATAAAGATGTGTTGCATTGCTATAAAGTTGAGTGATACAAATAAACCCTATAACACCAACTGGTTGGGCCCAGAATTATAAGCTTCCCATTATTTAGTAGTTATGATTCGAGTCTTCTGATTGTTCAGGTTTCTTGAAATAGTTATATTTTTAAAAAGTATATGACATGTTCAAAATATATGACTTATGGTAGAACAATTTTAAGTTTAAAGAATATTAAATATTTTTATTTTATGTATATAATATAATTATTATAATTTTTTTAGGAAAAATTGTATTATATTTTTTGATGTTTAATATTTTAGATCATTATATGTGATTTTTTACCGGGGAAAAAATTATATGGAATAATAGGTTATTTTCCTTCAGTTTTTAAGGGGTATGTCAGTTTACTTTCAGTGTTTATGAGATGTTAGTTTTTAAATGATGTTGTTCTACATGATTTTTTTTTCTATGAAAAATCACAGAAAATGATTTGAAATGTTGAACATTAAAAAGTGTAATACAAAATTTCTCTAAAAAGTATAACAATGATATGAACCGTAAAAACATCACATCTTTGATATATAATATAAATTTAATCCCTTAAATATTATATAAATCATATTAAATGTCAAATTTATTTAGAAAAATAATTATATTTATAATATTGAAATATAATTTTAAAAAATATATATAATAAAAATTGTGAAAAAACTAATACAAAATCTGAAAACTTTTATAAATCATACAAATTAAATGTTTAACATTAAAGTTATCTCTTTCATCTTTCACACATATCATGTTCACCACCTTTTAAAAAATTAAATGCACTATTACAATAAAGAAACATTTATAATATTCAAGTTATCTCACAAATATCATGTTCACCACCTTTTAAAAAATAGAACTCGATAACTTTCTATGCATGAACACAATTTTCAGAGAAGAAATAATATATAAATATAAGTAATAAAGTGAAAGGGCAAACTTTATTGTAATAATGCATTTATCTTGTACGGGGCCCAATACAAATCCTGCATTAACATACATACTGCCCAAAAAAGGAAGCATCCTACATATCTAAATGCACTATTACAATAAAGAACATCAACAATGCCACGTATATGTGTGTGTATGTGTGGTTGCATGTCTTAAAAAAATATGGGAAAGTGACATGTTTATTGAGTTTACTGAAATTTTCCTACAACAATACAAACAAGAATATTAAACCTCTGAAAAGCATACATAATATAAAAGGAAATCAAAAGTAACAATTTAAACATTAAGTTAACAATTTAACAAATTAAAAGTAATAATTTAATATATTATAAGTAATGATTAAGAGATTTGGTACAAGTTCTTTGACACTAAGTTTTAAAAAACTTTTAATTTTGAGTATAAAAAATTTATATTGTAGATTTTTCTAATTAGTTTTAGTTTTACAATGAAAACATCAATTTTATGTTGGAGGGAATATTTATAAATTTTTAAAAAAATGTGAAATGTTATTATTATTTTTTGTAGAGGTTTTAAGATCATCTTGAATAAATATAATATTTTTTTATATTTGTATTTTTTTAATCGCATTGAAAAAAAGGTACCCATCAACTTAATATACTAACTTTAAAGAATTTAGAAATTAGGTACATATTCTTTGACACCCAATTCACAAAAACTTTAATTTTAGCTACAAAAAGTAATATAATCAAAAGAGAATAAAAAGTCATTAAACACCAATGATCAAAATTATAAGAAAAATATTATATAATTAAAAAAACTACATTAAGAATGTATATTGTTGTCTACATAGAATCTACTTCTTCCTTTAAATAACCACTATTTTCATGGTTTATACTCTTAATTCACCACTTGATCGATATATCCAACCTTATTACAGGAAACTTGTATCTTACTTTTTCCCATTGACAATGGAGTACCTAAATCTCAATCTACAGTTTTGTAAACAAACCAATCATTTGAAAAAAAAAATGTAAATCATTATATAAAGTGCAAAATATGGACCAAGAACGAGCACATGTAGGATTCTCCTAAGTAATATTATTATTTAATAAGAGAGAAACTATATTTCAATTTACATAAGACTTAAAACAACCAAATCATTTAATCAACTCATCTACATCTCATTGACACAAAATATTATTATTTAATAAGACAAAAACTATATTTTAATTAAAAATTAAATTTATATTTAAATCTCACTTAAATTTTATGATGAATATTTATTAATTAATATTAAAATTATACTATTGTAAAATAAATCACATCAAATTATAAATTGTAAATAAATAAACATTATATATAATAAGAACATGACAAACATATAAATAAATAAGCATTAAATATACTTAGAAAAGTACAAACATACCACAAATAAACACAAAGTAAAAAAAAGATGTCACAAATAAATAATAGAGAGAAGTAAAATATATTAAAAAAATAATCAATAAAAATTAAATAATATAAAAATAATAAAGTGTGGACAAACCAATTAAATATAAGATTAAAAATATTTTAAGAGAAATATAATATAATTAATTATTATAAATTTAAATGTAATAGCAATAGCAACAACAAAAGTTTTTAAATAAAAAGATAAATGCTTAAGTTTTAAAGATATATTTTGAATAAATTATTGTCAAAAATTTATTGTCTAAATTTAAATCTGAAAATGTAATGTCATATCTATATGCACTTTTAAGTTCCAAACTTTGGAATTGAGATCTAGTATCAAAACGTGTCGAGAGTGTATTTTAAGTCTTTTAATACAAATAGTGATGATTATTTTCAATAATATAAAGGCAATATAAATTTATTTAGTAATAGATAGATTAAATGTACATAAATGTTTTTAAAAAAAAATGTATAATAAAATTTTTGTGTAAGGATAGATTAGATTTTTCCAATAATCATTTAATTTGGTTCTTTCATAACCACATCTATCACTATAATTAAAATATTCATTGAACTTTAAATTTGGAAGGATATCGGAAAAGCCCACTCACTTTATCATTTAACCTATTGCTTATAAGATTTAGAGAAATAATTAATACTAATAGAATTAGATGCTCATATTAAAGATTAACAAATTATTGTTATTTTATATATTTATATGTTCATTTCAAAATTGGGTGGGTAAAAATTGAGCCAACCATCTTAAGGAAATTATTTATCAATTTTTTTTGATAATATCAAAAAAATTGTTATCGAACAAAAAAAAATGGTCCCTGAGACATAAACAATGAACCCATCCTCAGAGAATATTAGATCTACAAAATGCAACCATATGCACCTACAAAGACGCCTCATCTTCAACATTTATTAGAAAAATAATATTAACATAAAAATGAAAGAATAATTTAAAAAAATGAAGAGATAAAGGAGGAATCCACTCCACACTTAAAAAAATCCTCCAACATTGCGAGGCACTATAAGACCATGTGAAAAGGAAAGAGTTATCCACATATCGTTACTATTCTTATTCCTCTTAAAGAGAGGAGTCTTTAAAGTCTTTAGAAATCCAACCTCAAATGCACTCATTAAATCCCTCTTGTGATGTTCAACCTCTATAAGACACCTTTTGTGCTTTGCAATGGATCCCAAATTTATTTCAATTAAACCATAGAGAGATTTTAATATAATTAAGATATTCATTGATATTTAAATCTAAATATGACATGATGGCAGCCACATCCCTACACACATCATGAATCTATCATTTCATAGGGTCTTGGAGTGGTGGTCAAACACACGAAACTCACATCCAAAGAAATGGGCTTTAAAAATCATGATTTTCCATCATAACCTCGCATGGGGATTTAATATCACAAGCTGGGGGAAATCTCATCTTTTAAGACATCTTAATGTCATAAATTTTGAGCAATACCAAGGCACAATAAATTTTGAACACCACTCAAACATCCTTCTCACAAATAAGAATAGTATGGGGGTGATAGGGATAGACTAGAGCCCATCTCATATTCGGAGGTTCGAACCAATAAGAAAGTTTGGCATAAATTGTGTAAAGGGGGACTAACTAAATATATGCAGAGGGTTACAAGACATGATGCAACCATCACAAAGGAGTTTGTGGCTACCTAGAATAAGAGAATCATGTAGATAATGGGGATTAAAATCTTTTTTATCGAAGAACTGATCAATGAGGTTAATGGTTTGTTTTGTGAGGGGGTGAAAGCATTTAAAGACCATTCCAAGAAAATAGAGCTGATGCAGAGGTTCTTTAGGACTAATAAAATAGTAAAAATCAACAAGAAGGGCTTCCCATGTATGGACCTGCCGAGGTATTGGTTAGAGGTGTGCCTGCAAATCATGAAATATATTACCCTGGAAGGTAACTTTATGCTTATATTTTTGCATCATTTTCTACTGCTTAATCACTTTCAAGGATTCAAGATTAGCTTTCCCTACTTTATGTTTAAGTCTTTAGAATGCATGACCCTCGCTTTCCAAATAAATGAAGTGAATACTATCATTCATCAAGGCCTTACCCTCTTGTTAGTCAAACATGGAGAGACACTATGTAGTAAGGAAGTCCTATCAAGAGGGTATTTTATAAAGGAAGATTCCCTCGAGGAAGAACTTACCATAGATTCCCACTACCCTTTGCCTAACCCCTCCCCACAAGTCCCTTCTTCAAGAGCACCACCAAGGAACTCCCTCTCCAACTCAATATAACCAAACCAAAACCTATACCATTTAAGGAGGGGAATATTATGGGTCTTCGAGAAAAGGTAAGGCCCCCCTCTCTGAGGTAATCAAGATGAACAAAAAATAGTTGGAGGGGTTCAACAATAAACTATACAAAGATGGAATTGGTTTGGATGGTCTGATAAAGGAGTGAAACTCTATTAATAGGGAAGCTACCAAAATGATACAGTCCTTTTCACAACACATTGGGGTTGAGGGAACTCCCCAAAAATATCTTATTGAGATAGCAGAGGTCCATTCTCCAAAACCCTCTCTCAAATCACCCTTCAAAAAGACACCAGAGAAGGATCTTCCTCAGAAGAAGTTGAGGATGATAGTGTCAAAGGATGTTGTAAAAGGTACAAGTAACATAACTCAAGCAAAGATCACTAAGAATAGGCCAATGGAGAAGGCAAAGGACACTAACACCAGTAAGGCATTCATAGAGGATTTCTTCCTCCCTAAGTAATTTCTTTATTATGATTTCTTTATTTTGTCTTCTACTCTATTTGGTAGCTACTTGTCTTTGTACTTATGTACTTTGTTCCTCAGTCATTGGGGCTTTCTCTATTTTATCATACTTTTTATTATTCTTGGGTTGCAAGTCCTTGCAAAACCTATTAATTTTACCTACTCAAATAAAAAAATATGGGTGGGTAACAAAAGAGCCCACATTATTTGTGCTTCACTTTTGGGAATGATGGCATTTACAATGGGAATCTTCTAAAGTTGGATTATTTTATGATCCAAGATGTTTTTTCATGTTTTAGATTGTATTTATTTTAATGTATTGTTTTGTTTGTAATAACTTGTTGGTTCACAAGAATGCCAGTTATATCCCTTAACCATCCCATGAAAATATTTTAAAGCTTTTCACCTCTCTTTGTAAATATCATTTGAGAATAATACATTACTATTTTTGTGTGAAAATATTTATTTGTAATGTGATTTATTCTTAGTGTCTCCATTTTCTAGGGCTATCCATGGTATCAGAGCACAAGGAAGTTATGCAGAATTGAAGGGAAGAGGAAAAATTGAAGACAAAGACATGTAGTTGTACATGTAGTAGATATGTTGCATAACATTGAGAAATCTTAACATTTATCTAGTTTGAAAAGAAAGATAAGTGTCCTCAGAATGTGTGTTGAATTCCCTAAACCAAATTGAAATTGAATCATAATTGACCTATTTGATGGGATTTTTATGCATCCTTTTTGTGATTATCATTAGGAGCGATATTGTTGAACATAGTCCATATGTTTAATTGTTGTTTCAAAAATATTTTAGTTTAGACTTCTTGTAAGGGAAATGAAAATTTATGGTGGTGAAAATTTGGTTGGTTCTTTTCTTTAATGGGATTGCTCCAAATTTGATGACTTTAGTAGCCCTTTGTGCCTGTCTAGAATGATTGAAACTAATTTTTGTAAAAGATATATGGTGAATTCAATATGTATGTAGTTTGCATGCATTGAAGGAGGATTATATGGTGGTTGAGTTTTTGCACAGTAATTTTGTTTAATTTCAAGACAAATAAATTGACTTGTATGATGCTATTAATTTTATCTAGAAAATTTAAATTTGTATATCAATTTGATCTATCAATCTGTTTGGCAATTTTTTCTATCAAGAGAGTAATTTTCATTGACTTGTGTGGTGTTGAATTCTACATCAATCTTAGTGCAAAGGTTAGAATAATTAATTCAGACAGTGATGGCAACAAAATTATTCATATTTTATTTCCATTGATTTTCATTGCGTGGATCACTCCATAATCTCTCCACAAAAGCAAAGTTAAAACACTTGATAAAAGATAATGGTACATGTAATGTGTTAATTTTTTCTCTTCTAATGAATCAATATTATAACTAATGTCTTGCCACTTTGTGATCAAGTTTGTTAAAGGGCAAGTTGGTCAAAGTAGTTTTTGTTAAATTCTTGTACAAGAGAGAGTCCAACATTCAAAACCTTTTACTTATATTTTAGTCAATTATTTAGCTTTGTAAAGGTGATATAAAGTGATATTTTTTCTAAGAATCTTTGTAATAGAAGTTATTTTTTTAGGTAAAAGCAAAACCTCAAATAACATTCCCTTTTCTTCATTTGATTGTTCTTTTAGCATCATGGATAAAATTTAGTCCCATATCTGAAAATGAAAAATTATCATCTAAAAAATATAAATAATGGAGTAGAAACGTGGAGAACACCCTCATATTTAATGATTTATGAGAAATCATTGAGAAAGAGACCACACACTAACTTAAGCAACAAAACTAGTTGAATATAAAAAATGTGATAAGTGGCACTCGCCCTCTTGAAATCATCTTGCAATGAACATGTTATCATTCATATTGAGGTAGTTAAAACTAATACTTGGAAAGCATGGAAAACATTAAAATATTTTTATGATAAACAACTTACATATAATAAAATTGATTTTCTTATGCAACTTTTGAATAATAAATTAGTAGATAATGAAGATGTCTCTAAATATCTTTCACACATGAAAACTTTAAAACAAGAGTATTGCACCAAAGGGGGTAAAATTGATGATGACATGTTGATTTCCATCACATTGAATGGCCTTAATTCTACATACACATTTTTTTTTGAAATGCTACAAATTAGTGATAAGCTTAATGGTGCTACATTTGACACCATATATGATTTATTGACTCAGCATGAGAGACAATTTGTAAAGAATAAAAGTATGCCTATTGCAAAAGTTCATTATGTAAAGAACAAGTCCTAACACCAAGATCATAGCCATGTATAATGATAATTTTAGAAGCATTGTTTGAAACATTGTCAACAACATTCTCAATAGTCTCCACAACATTCACATCAACACTCTCCAGGGTCTTCCAAATGCAAACATCACCATCAGCATTCTTCTCACTCCTATAGTTCTTCTAATGATTCAGCTTCTTTTGGATCTCATCAACATAGGAAACAACCATGATGTTTCAAATGTGGTGGTAATTGACATCTTTTAGATGTATGTCCTTCTTTATGACCCCACTCTCTATATAAAAAGAAATCCAAGGCCAATCATGTGGATCATTCTAGTGGTCAATCTTTTGGTTACTCTATGTATTCCATTTATTCTAACACATCCTCTAATCAGGAGGCATCTTATATGGCCAAGGTCTATGGTCCTGATGGACCTGACACCATATTTTGAGTGTTTAGTGATTCACACGTCTTATGTGAGCTATTAGGATCAAGACTGTGATTTGTTATGGTAATAGTTTTTTGGCTTATGTTCTTAATTTTAGTTTCATTTTTGTCTTTCCATACCTAATATTCATGACATAGAATAGACAAGATTATTTGATTTTATTTCTCTTGAAGCAAAAATTCTCACCTCTCACTTGATAGGAAGAGAACATATTGTATAATCTGTTTGTCTTCGATCAATCATCTATGACATTACAAGTTAACAGGGTTTGATAGCACCTTTAGTGTTGAGCAAAGGTCATTAGCATTTTTTAGACATCAAATATATGTGCCATACACAATACAAGTTTGTCACTTGGATGTGTTTCTATGGGGGACCTTATGTGGGTCAATGTAGTTGGACATGCTTGATCATGTTCCACTACAGTATGGTACAATGATCGCTAGGAAAGAGAAAAATTTGATCATGTTCATCAGCCATTTTTTTCCACAACTTGTAGGGGTAGGCTTCTTTATGAAGAGACATCATTTTTTGGTCAGTGCAAGATGTACAGTGCACTACTTGCAGTTGTAATAGAGTTCCTTTGATGACTTTAGAATCATTGCTCCAGTTTATTCATTTTTATATACCCCTTTGGATCAAGGGGGAGTTTGTTGGATTATTTTAAGATCCAAGGTGATTTTTCATGTTTTATATAGTATTTAATTTATTTTATTTTTTTGTTTGTAATAACTAGTTGGTTCATGGGAATATTTGTTATATCCCATAACCACCCCATGAAAATATTTTCAGGTTTTTCATCTCTCTTTGTAAATATCATCCGAGAATAATACATTGATATTTTTGTGTGAAATTATTTACTTGTAATGTGATTTATTCCCAGTGCCTTCATTTTCTAGGGCTATCATTAAATTCAATCTAGACATGTTACATGAGATACTTAGTTAACCAAATTTGGCACAATCCTTATTTCCTAATATCTTTTAACTACTTTGCTTATATGGGTCTTAATTAATATTTAAGTACTTTTTGGTGCATATTTTATGTTTTCCCATTTTAATTTATGATGTTCTATGACTTTATGATCCCCTTTTCTCACTCACATTACTTGAGTTGCTTTTAAAAATATATATATATATTATTTTAAGGTTGTGTGTTTATAGGACATGATCAACTAGTAGGTTCAAGATCGACCATCGATCTTGATCCCTTTTGATCAATCCAAATCCTTGATATTTTGGATCCCGCTTTGACATGTGTCCCTTTTTAGCGATTTCTTTTGGTTCTTTTGATGTCCTTTAGTTCTATTTTTGCATGCCACTAGGTTTTTAATTCTAATTTTAAATGGATTCAATATATACATAGTTGTTAGGAGACATTTAGGATAAGCATTCTTACATTACAAGAGTGATACAAATGTTACATATTGTCTATACTGAATCACTATATCTACGTCTAAAGTATTGTTACATTTTGCATGATTACACTAAGATTGAGCTAGGTTAAAGATCATTTACATGTACTTTCATCATTATACAAACACACTTAAGTGGGATATTTAAATTTGAGTTTGAAACCTATTTGAAGCATTAGAATATAGTTTCATGCTTGGTCTTTCAATGGGGGTTGACTAAGGTCACTCCAACTCTATATATTTCACATTACTACCCCTATTTGATGTCTCAAGTGTTTGTGCATAAAACCAGGATTTGATGTTTTGGGTACATGCACGTGCATTGAAAAGGTTGAGAAGGTAGGAAGAGACATTATTGAAGCAAGTGAAACATCATAAATAGAATCAAAATTTTAGTATCACAAAGTCAAGATCAACCCATAGGGGTCAAGATCAATAATTATTATTTTCTCCTTACATATTATTTTGTCCCAACATAAAAACAATAATCAATTTCACAACATGCACTCACAAGGTCAATATTGACTTATAGGGATCAAACTCAATCGCCAATACTATCTCCTTGTAGTCAAAATAGCTATTAGTTTTAGAAATTAATAGAGTATTTTACCTCATAAAACATCATATTATAAAATAAGCTTGTACAGATCAGGGAAGTGCAAAAATAAAACTATGTTTATATTTATCCTCTTGCATTTGTTTATTGTAACTTGTCTTGTTGAATCATATGTATTGAACTACATTTTATGTGTGTCCTACTAATCCATAGTTAGCTTTTATTCTACTATTTTTTATCTAACTAAAATGTTATTATTGCATTAATCTAATTTTAGATAAAACATATTTGTGAACCTATTTGAACATTGCTTATAAATTTTTGACTTAGGGTTTATATATAGGAGTGTGTTTTAGGAATAGTTATTATTCCTTTATGTCTTACCATCCTAAGTTTTATAAATCTCAAAATGTCTACCTCTACTAATAATCCTAATAGTTCCCATCCTTTGGATTTTCTTTTTTGTAGTAATGTTATACCCTATTATTACTCTAATGATTGGAATAATTATGATAATTGTATGATTAATAATGCTAATGATGTATATAAGGTATATGATTATGAAGGTAATTAATTTTTTAGATGAGGGTAAATTTATAGGTTTTGAATGACCTGTAAGCCTTGTACAAAGGAAGAAAAGATAATATATTTAATCTCTCATGCATTGCATCTACCAGTGGTTTGTATGACATAATGACAAACAGACAACAAAAATCCACTCAACCACTAAAAAATAAATTTACAACAATAACTAGCAAAAAACTAGTGAGTAGTCGGTCAAAAATCCTCATGCTTTACACACACTATAGATCATGAAACAATAAAAAAAGTTTTTTAGTAGGAACCTAGAATTAAAATAACTAAAATAAATATGATAGACCATTCAACAAGCCCACATGAAATTAACTCATCCTGATCATCAACAAGGGTTTTAACTAGACCTAAAAACCAAAAGCACCAACAAACAATCAAACAAAAACCCTCTTTCAGACACTAACAAGAAAACAAAAATAATTAGTAAGATTTTGACATGATCCAAACTAAAAACAAGTATTCAACAACTAATAGTAATATGCATAGTATAACATAGGCTACCACAAACCAACCCTCAACCAACCCAAAACTACACTGCCTAAATTCCAACTACAACCCATAACAAAAAATAAAGTAGGACCCTCCCAAACCTTTTTATTTTTGGGATATAAGGGTCATATTAGATGGCTCCAACTCATTTTTACATCATCCTCTCTTTAGATCACCAACCAAAATCCAATCTCCCCCATCCACTTCCTTACAATAGATGGGAGTGAGTATTTCAAATGAATCAATTTCTTGAAAAACAATTAACAAAACACTAGCCATTAGAACTTCACTTGAATCATAACCAAATATATTATTTGGTAAGACTCTAACACTCTCATAATTTTCCTTTGATGTTTACAAACATAAGGGATTCTCTATGCTTGGTTCAACATATTTGTGAACTAAAACTTGATCTACCTCTAGAATTTTAGGTACTTTACACTCAAAATCACTACTATCACTTTCACTAGTCACCAATTCATGTTCTAAGAGGGAATTATTCCACCAAGAGACCCCCTTCTTATGCTTGGAAAAATGACATGTAGATGCCAAATGCCCTATTTCAAAATAATTACAATAGAAAGGTAGTGCCTCATAATCAAATGATTATTTACACATTCTATATTTAAATTTCAACTCAATAAATGCTGGGGGATCTGCTAAAACATTAAAATTAACCAAAAATTGAATAAAATTAAGATGATTCATCTTTTTAGTATTGGAATAAAAAAATAGAATTTCACCCAAAGAATTTTCCATATATTCAAAATAAAACTCTGTCCAAAACTACAAAGGTAAATGGGGAAACCTTACCCAAATTGGTTTGGTATTAACATTCTTTATGAGTGGATCAAAATATGGAAACCAAGGCTTAAAGAATATAATTATTTAATCGTAAGTCCAAATAAAATACTTGAACACCACATTCCTATCCTCTTCAAGGTTAAATACAACCACAACAAGACCTTTTGCACAAGGGTAAATATTTAGATTGTTTTCCATCAGAGGCTTCCATTTCTCCATAAACTATTTATAAATATTAAAGAGAGAAACCCAAAGATTGAAAAAATGGCATATCATACCTTTTTCTAATAGAATGTGCTAATGGCCCAAAATAAGTGATAACTCATCCCCTTTAAAAATGATTGAGGGGTTTGCTTTGGCCAGAGCTAAAGGTATTCATTACTTTTTAGAGACAGTTTCAACATAAGAGGATCACCGCACAAATTTCCTTCTAATTTCATTCTCCATATAGATATAGACCTCTTCATCATCAGATTTATCCCCAATAGTAGAGTTCATAATTTTAGTCCCTAGAAAAATAGGAAATGAAACATTTTTCTCATTTTTTGTGAAGATATGAACACTAGATTCATGTCATCTAAAGCCCCATCAGCTTCTTCCATGGTTATTACAAGTATAGCATTAGAGATCATGAACATTAACAATAAAATCCCATGGTAGGGAACATGAACACTAAATCTTTAGACATTTTGAATATGACTAAATAGTCAAGATGAGAATGAATATATTAGTTTTGAAATAGATGAATCTAGATCCCTTAATTCTTCTTTAGACATTACTCTTATTCATATACTAGAACAAGAGGAGCATAGTAATAATTCACATATTACCATTCTTCCCATGTTTCATGAGTTTCAATCTCAAGACTTTATTTTAGAGTGCACCTTACTTATCTTTACAATTTATACTACACTTCATTACGTTCAATGTTATAAAATAAAAATGCATAAAAACAAAACACAATGGATAACTCAATTATGATAACACTACTCTTACATGCATAGATACTTATCATGGTATTTACAATGAAAATTTTACAAATGTAAAGTATGATTCTTCTTTTCTCTCTCTGGACAATGCAAATGTTACAAAAGTAGAATGTGATTCTCCTTTTCTATGTATAGAAAATGCAAATGTTAAAAAGGTAGAAAGTGATTCTCTTTTGAAGTCTCTCTAGACAATGTAAATGATACGAAAGTAGAATGTGATTCTCCTTTTCTTTCTCTAGGCAATGCAAAGGATACCAAAGTATAATGGGATTCTCCTTTTCTCCCTCTTGATGATTCAAATGTTACAAAATTAAAATGTGATTATTTTTTAAAACTCTTTTATGATAGGTGTGAGTATGTCATATACCACCAAAGCATGCAACAATAATTTATGTAATTGTACTAATTTGTTTAGACATTTTTTGACTATTGAGATATTGATATCAAATCTAATTAATGTTTATTTCATGCATTATGATATTTTAGCTATATATTAGTTATATATGTAGATTTTTTTACTTATCCTCAATAACTATTATGATATTCAATTTCTTTTCAAACTTGTATTTTTGATCTCCTTTGATCACTATAGGTAACAACCATGTAATTTGAGTTAGGTTCATACCTAGAATGCACCGTCAAATAGCCAAGATAGATTCATATATGTAAATAGTTAAAAGAGATAACAATTAGAGATATATTCAGTCTCCATCTTGCCTTGTGTTTACAATAACTAGTATTATGCATTTTTTTATTGCTTTTGGAGTTCATCATTGACACATACCCATTTATGCCACTTTGACCATGTTATTTCTCTTTGATGTTGTCAAATTTTTGTGAGTGATTAGAATATGAACTTTTGACATCAATGCATGTGATTGCATTGTATTTGTATAAAAGTTTATTTGACTTAATGTGTGTTGTGATTGGCATTAAACATGCTATGGTTACCATAGTGCTAAGAGGATTTAAACATTTTGCATTGTTGTTTAGATAAAAAGTGAATAATTTGTTTTATTCAAACCTCTTAGGACCTATCAAGAAGTTAGAATCTATGTTGTAAGCCATGTTAAGTCTTGTATTTGATCTAACTTTGACTAAAGTTATCATATGTCTCAAAAGTCTTAAGAATACTCAAAAGGTCATTTCGGACCTTCGTAACATTATTATGTTGTTGACATTTGACTATAATAGAATGACCTAATCTTTGGATTAGGGTTTTATTGTCTTGCATAGATATTGAAATCATTTCTTTTTTGAAGTCATTTTTTTTTTTGGATTTATGGATAGGAAGTTAGAAATGGGGAGAAATTTTAGGGTTTGATGAGGCAACCATAGGAAACATGGAGGTTGTCTAAATTCCACTACTTGAGTTTAATTTATGTGATGATAGTGGAGTAGAGAAAGATACTAACTTCACGGAGGATTGTCGAAAAGTGAGACTTTGACAAGTGAGAGAAAAAAAAGTAGCACTTGGAAAAAGAAAAGAAAGGGGATATATATATATATATATATATATATATATATATATATATATATAAAAGAGAGAAGGTAACAATGAGCATTACATTATTTTTAAAATTAAGTTCACTTTTTTGTGGTTCTATTTCTAGTATAGTTTCCAATGTGATTATTTTTTAGAAACCCAATGTAGATGAATAAGTTGTAAGAAGGTTTTTATCCCTCCTTGGAACATCCCCATCACCCTATAAGTGGTTTTAAGCTCATAGATTCTATATTAAGTTAGATTGACCTAAAATGTTGCTTGAATGAATAATTTAGTTATTGGTGGAAAATCCTTGATGGGTTTGGTTTCCTTAAATGTATCTCTCTCTTTGTGATGGTGTATAGACATAGTGAATGCGATATTGATGTGAAAATGTTTCATTTGATTTAGCATCCTATTTTCCAACATGGGTATTTAGTCGGAATAATGTCTTCAATGTTACTTTTTTATGGGTCTTTGCTGTTTTTTTCTCTTGTGAGAAACCTCGTAGTGGTGGATTGGATCTCTTTTTGTAATCCCTCATTTTTTCATTTGTTTTTATGATGCTAAGCCTCTATTTAGTGACCTATTCAAACCATAGATTGATAGTTTGGGTGGTAGGGCTACCACCGAATGGTTAAGCTCAAGTTTCAAATTATTTTTGTTTGTCTTGTGGAGAGTTATTCTATGGAGGCTTCATTATTGACTATGGAATCATTTTGCATGTGCCAATGACTTATAAAGGCACTAAGACAATATGTATTTTTGAATTAAATAATTATTTTTTTTAAATCAAGGTATTATATGAAGGATTCATGCCAAATCACTAATGACATTGAACCTGTTTTAGTTGTTGTTTGTATTAAAACTAATTTTGTACTAGGGTAGTCATTCAGTGCTCTTTTATGGGAAATTGCTTGTATACATGAACATAAAAGTATTTAGTGAGTGATTTTTTAAATTAGTATAAAGTATTTGTATCTGATTTTATATGTTTCATCACTTGAAAACCCTTGGCCTTAGTTTGATAAATTTTCATGAAAGAGTGCATTGGTTATTTTTAATAATTATTGTGTATTTGATTTAGAATCTTAGAAATAATATATTATTCATTCACTAGGCATTTATATTATGAGTGTAAATGGAGCAATGTAATTTAAGGCACGACTAAACAATTTTAAATCTTCATACATGTTTGGACCGATCGGTCTCATGTTGACATTGCATGAGGAAATATTAAGGATAGTTTCTTTTTAAAATCTTATAACTTAGAATTTACATTTTATTTTTGTTGTTTGTAATTTTTTAGAAGGTTTTGATTCACTTTAGAGATACAATATTATAGGTATCACTTTAAATATTAAATTTAGAGTTTGCATAATGATATATGTGTTAACTATTAGCAAGTTCCTCAATTCTTACTATGTGAATTCATATTGTAATCAAGTCTTTATTAATAAATTATGTGATGAGATAATTAGATGGATCTTGCTCTATCTTATATTATGAGAGTTGGTATTCATTGAATAAAATGTTTGAAGTTAGAAATTAACTTGATTATGAATAACTAGAAATTTTGGATTTATCATATATAAATAAGGAATGTTTTTATTTTATATGATTTTGTTTGTTGATTTGCCCTATAAAAGCTATAGTATCTTCTTTTGCATTACAATGATCTAATATGTTGTATGTTGAAATTGGAAAATTAGTTTAATGTCTTGATTGACTTATATAGCATGAATGCATGTTATATTGAGGTCCTAGAGTTGTATTGAGATTTAATGAAGTGATATTAAGATGTGATAAAGTTAAAAAATTATGTGAGATCATTATGGCTTATTTTTGTAATTTATGATTAAATTTTAAAAGCATGGCATTGTGTGTTGAGTTCTTACTTGAAGATCATATGAAAATATAAGTATGAGTTTAGTTATATATTTGGAATTATATTTGGCAAAAATTTTGGACTCATGTAAATCATAACATTGTTTACTCAAATGCCTACTTTGGTAATTAAGTTATTTTACCTTAGTAGTAAATTATGCTACTAGTTTCTTAATGGAATAGATGTGGTTTATTATGGAAGGCACAATTGTATGTTTCCAATCACTAATTAATGATGTAAAATTCATGCTTCATGTGTATCATTATAGGTTGTGTTTTTTTGTTACCACTAAAGTCTTCAAAGTTGGTAAAAATTGTAGCATTTTAAATTTTGCCCATAAGTTTTGTGTTACTCATTTTTAAAAGATTATATATCCATGATTATAAGGATAATGATGTTAATTGTGTTGAGTTTCAGTGAATTGAAAATGATAATTATTTTAGTTCAATCTATAAGTGAAGGAACTTGTAGGTAAATGGTGAGTAAAATATGTTTACCATAACTTACTTAAGTCTATCACATTGGATTGAAAAACTATATGTTATTATGAATGACATCTTTTAAAATAAAAATATTGGATAATGTGCAAGAATTGTATATTAATTTGATTAATGAAATGTTTTGAATTAATTTATAAACAATAAGGATATGGGTCCACTTTGTGTCAAGAATCTTGAATGGGTGGTTGGAAAAATATTTTTAAGTATTAAATGTATCGATATATGTGATAAGGTGTTTGTTGGTTTGTTATTTTGATTAAGGCATTAATTAAATAACTTGGGGTTTTGGTCACAATCATCCTATTCTTAATTTGAAAAAGACACTAAGCAATTAGATCGGTGTTTCTTACCTTTAGTTTGAGTGTTTGATGAGTTTTAAGAGATGTGTTGTAATAGTAAAAAAGTGGTGAATTCTTTAGTTGATTCATTTTCACTTAATTTCCTTATTATATATGATTATTATTGTAAAATATAATTATATTAAGATATTTATGTGGAAATATATCAAAGGCAGCCTATGACTAGTAGAACTCATGAATAAACTAATTATGTCTCTATGAACTACTAAGAGACTAAGGGGTATGAATTCCCAACAAATTCTAATGTATGATTAAGAATTATAACTATGATAGATGTGATTACTCACTTGACTTATTTTATACATCAACAAACATGAGATGTGAATGAATAATAAGACCTGTGATTAGTTAATGTTTGTATTGTTTGGTATAAGTAACTTTGATATGGTTCATTCAATTATTTTAACAAAATATAGTACTTGGTTTCATCATGTGTTAATGCTAAAAAATTATTGACAAGGATCAACCCTAATATTTTTTTATTAAGGGATTTCAATATGTAATTATAGTGTGATTGATCATTTTGTGAATTTGGAAATGAATAAGTTATAAATAGTGTATTCTATGGTTAATTTGGATGGAAAAATGAGCTTATGGATTAATCCATCCAAAGGAGAGTTTAGGCTTGATGATTATCTCTAGTAATGTTTAAGAGTTATATCAAATACTCCTAATAATTAATTTATATTATTTTTCTTAAGTATGGATTTACTTTGATAAACCTAACTAAACATTAGATTTATGTCTTGTACGTTGACTAGTTAGCAGATAAATATATTTTCGTTATGAGTATTATGTTGTTGCATTAGTTATATTACAGATGTATAAGTCCCATAAATTTAAAGTAATTAACTATGGATATAAAATATAAAAATGAGGTTGTTTTTGGAACTAGGTATTAATCACGTAACTTAAAAGTGTGTAAAAATTAATATGGTTATGTAGGAATATTTTGAAATTCATGCACATGCCTTTCAATTAAATTGATGGTATTGGCTATACATGTATTATGATTGGTGCTGGAAATCAGAATCATGACTCTAAAAATGTCAAAATTTTATGGGTTGATGTTTGGGTTGTGTTAAGATACCTAAGAAGGAAAATCAACTACATAGTCAATGTAGACATTACTACAATTAAATATACAAGGCCACATTGTACTCCTATTTGACCTAGTGTGACCTTGTCCCAATGCATTCTAGGACTCTATTTTCAAGTTTAACATACTTTAGACATCCTTCTAGTCAATTCCACATTAACGATATACTTGCATAGTTAGTATAAGCTAGATTTGAGCTAGGTTTGCATATTTAATTGAAAGTTACTATTAATAGTTCATTTAAATTTTTGTAATTTACTATATTTTACATTCATATTTTGTAAATCTAAATAAAATTAATTTATTTTAATGTTTATTACAATTATTGCATTAAATAAAAATAAGCATTAAATATTTTGTTGAACACATAATTTTTTTATTAGAACAATGCTTGTTGTTTGCTTTATTTTTTTAGGATTTCATACATTTTTTTTGTAAACTCCTAACAATGAAGTAAAACCTTTGACTTTGGATATAAATATGACACCATGATCCAATCTTCTTCAACCTTGGATTTTAACCCAATAATGAAGAAAATTTATTTTCACCTTAGATAACATCTAACACTGAAGTATTTCTTTCAACATCGGGTTTAATTTTTGTGATCTCTATACACAAAAATATTTTGACTTTTTTTCTATTTATTTTTTATTACTTTTTTCTTGTTTTTAGAAACTATGTTTTGGCAGTTGTAAAACTACATAGAAAGCTATTGTTTTTGGCTAAGTGGTGACCTATTTTATTGGCATCATGAAGTGAGGGATATTATCCCAATACTCAATCCCTAGACAACATTATACATATATTTTAGTTTCCTTGTACCTTGTGGTATATTAGAAAAGCCTAGGGTCCTTTGTTTACATCATAAGAAGCCTCTATAGTTGTTTAGTTTATGGTGCACCAGAGAGGAGCATATCACTTAGGGAATTTACTTTATCCATACCCTTGAATGTGGGATAGTGGGTTATAGGCATGGTTTAGCCTCTTTATTTAGTTCTTTGAAATATTGGGCCAACACTAATCTATGAATGAGAACACATATTTGATATTTCACACAATCATTCAAATCTTTTGAATAGATCACCCTTTGTACATTAATTTTTACTTGTATTGTATTCATAGTCATTAGGCTTTTATATATAAAACACTATCTTTTATCAATAATATTATTCCTTATCACATGTGATTTATTTGGATTCATTATATATATCATTGTAGTAAAAAAAAAGTAATTATAATGATGCTCATCCTCTAGATTTCTTGCTCTCTACCCATGTTGTGCCTTTTACCTATGATAATAAATGGACAATTTGAAAAAATCAAAACATTATGGAAGAAACATGTATTGATGGTATGATTTTTATGATGTAGTAATGAATAGATAATTTTATTTTAAGGAATTTTAGGAATAAGAGTATATACAAATTGATAACCAACTTGGCATTGATGATAAAAGTACACCTCTTGATCCATCCTTGAATCCCTCATTGTATTCACCTCTATATCCATCTTTGGATTTACCTCTAGATACATCATTTAATCCCTAAATGGAATTATCTATAGATTCCTCTATAACTTTACCTTTAGATTCCCCTCAAGATCCTCCTTTACCTTGTTCTTTAAATTTTAATTTAAAGCAAAAATAACCTTCAAAAAATGAAAATATACTCTATTAAATTACCAACTACCATCAAAGAAGAGTAACCTTATCCTTGCACAAATAACTTCTCTTTCCACCTTGCTAATGTGTCTTATCACTTCCATTCCTAAAATAAATACACATAAAATACTCTTAAAGAAGGAAAATATTAATCACGAACAAAATCCTATTTTTTCATCTTTTGAAGACCAAGTGATCACTCATAATAATGATTTTATCTCTTCTCCTTCAAATAATAGATATTGAGCCTGCATGTCATAGCTCTTCCCTATTTTCAACTAATGAGGATGAACTTCCTTATTTTTTCCTTAGCACATTAAAATCTAAAATTTAAATCAATGACATTCTTCCTCCCACATCTCCTCTTCATAATATTTGTATGCATATTCAATCATAAGTGCCTATGGTTTTTGCTTGTGAATCTCTTTGATATCAAATCATCATTATGAGAGGTTCAATAGAAATATTTAAAAATAAAAATTCTTACTTTAATTCAAAGATCATATCACTTGAAAATAATAAAAAATATACAAAATATCCAAAGTATGCTAGTGCTAATCATGTATCTACATCCTTATCTAGCTATCATATGCCCAAAAATTAACATACATCTAAAATTATTGATTCAAAAAGTGTAAAAAATAATAATAAGAGTTCAAGTGAAATTCGAATATAAATGTTTCAAAATAAGATTATTACATTACCTTATATGTTTCCTCTAAGAAGATCAAAATACCATTGTACATATCATATAATTCATGGGCATCATATAGATAGTTGTTTGGATTTGAAGAAGCAAATATAAAGTATCATTGATAGTGGTGATATTATAATAAGTACATCAATCAAAAACCCCATATCATTCATAGAAGTGATCTTATAATAGATGCATCAATCAAGAAACCCACTCAAAATATAATTACATATTGTAAGTAACAATTGTAAGTAGAATAACTGACAAAATCAAAATTAGTGAAAAAGGAATAAAGACAACAAGTATGGATACATAAGGATAATTCAGAGTAAAAATAGTCACAAAAAAAATTAGAGCAAGAAAAGATTCAAAAGGAAATATTAAGATCAAACAAGATTAAAAAAAGAACAATATGGAAAAGTAAGAATGCAAAAATAACAATTACAAAAAGATCAATTTGAAAATTAAATATTACAAAAGTTGCATCAAGAGACATTTCAAAAATAAAGCATATATTTATCTAATATTAAATCTAACACAACAAATGGAATATTAATATAGGCACATGATAGAATACATGTTGCAAAAGAGAAATTAGAAAGTAAAATATCATGGCATGGGGTAGTTATTTTATTCATATGCAGATATAAAAGATAATCAAAACAACATATCCTAATGTCAAGCACAACCTAAAAAGTTGGTTCTCTTCTTTGATGATGACTATGATCATGCAAAATATGATTGAAATAACACAACTAATATGAAAGATGAATATTTCAATATAATCGAGGGGTATAACACACATGATACATTTATTGATTCTAATACATGTACAACTAGCACATATTGTTCATAGGAAGTCGCTACTTCATATCATGTAATTGGGTATACATATGTGCATCCTCTTAATTATCTCTTTGTTTGGACACAACCGAAACTTCCTCCTAAACCACTAATTTGTCTAATTATCTTTCTTGTTTATCTACATATTTTCCTTGTACATAAATTCTTTGATTTTAATTTGTTGTTACTTATTCTATCCCAAATTCCAATATTTATTCTATACCTTGGCTTTATTTTCACTTTTACCACTTTCCCTCTTGATGTTTAAATTGATTTAAACAATTCAAAACAACTATCTTATATTTTTTTGAATGTGCATTCTTTATGGCAGTCCACTTGCTTATTATGGCATATCTATCATGTTATGGCTTCCATTACATTTACATGTTCACATATTTCTAGTTTTATACAATACATGAGCGCACATAGCCCCTTACCCATTGGGAGGAATATACATTCTCATCTATATCGATCATTTATGCTACATTTATATGACACTTTTACAAATAAATTAGGGGGATTTTATTTGTCTTCCTTATTTCCACACTATGTTTTATCACCTTATTATAGTTTTTTTGGATCCCTCCTATTTCTTCTATTTTTGAAGCCTTGCTTCTTAGTAATTTAAAAAAAAAAATCAATTCCAATCTTTCAAAAATACAAAAAAATTAAAATAAAAATCTCCAATCATTTTATTATGTTCTTAATTTCCTTATTTTCATATGCATCTAAATTCACTTGCCTACATTATCATCACTAATATTACTATTAGTTGACACTAATTTCATCTATCTAATTTATCCCCATTAATCCCACTAATTTCCCACCCCGCCTTTCCTAATCATTTATCTAATATCCCCTTCTATTATTCATAATACACTGACCTTATTTTATCCCACTTCATAATTAATTTATCATAAATCCCTATTATCCCATCCTAATCCCATATACCTATTATTTGGAAATTTTAAATTCCCAATGGCCCACCTACTAGCCTATGCCTAAGCTCTCTACACCCCTAGTCCCTAATCATCTACCTAATCCCCATCTAACCCATCACTAAGCCTAATTAATCCTTAAGAGGATTCTAGAATTGGAGGATTCTAGAATCCTCTCTATTTTAACCCCTCCTCTCTAGAAGCCTCTAAATCTAGAGGCTTCGAAGGAATTTTAAATTCCTTTTAATTTTCCACCCTTGATCTCCCCCATCCAACTTTGAAACTCCACCATTGATCCTTACCTCCTTCTATTTAAATCCACTACTTCTCCATGAAAAGATCATATTGGGATTCCATAGTAAATCATATTCTAATTAATCATTGAATCAAGCATCCTTAATCCATGATCATGCAAACATAATGTCCAAAATTTGAGTCAAGGGAATCAATCCAATATTCTTATTTTGTGCATCCATTTAATAATGGTTTAAAACACTTAGATTTATGATTTGAATGCTATTTTGAATGGTTTATATTTAATTAATTACATTTTGGTCTTAATGGCTCAGACTTTGCCTAGTGATTTGAAGTTTGAGTGATTAAATTAGATAGTTAAATCCATAGAGCTTGAATTTCCTAATACATTTTGGCAATCATGGTGGGATAATTTACTCCCAATTTAATAATTTTATTTGTTGGAAGCATATTTATTAGCTTGCAAGTTCAACTAGTGGAAAATAAATCTCAGATTTTTAGAATTTTTCATGCACAAGTAGAATTTGCATTATTTTATGGTATTCATAACTTTGTAGTCATGGTCTTGTATCGAGACTTGTGACTTTTTGGATAACCACTAAATTAATAGATAATAGTTTTGTTTATTTTATTGATTTTTGCCTTTAGACAAAACTACAACTCATGAATCATGACTTTAATGAGAGAGTTGTGATTTTTTCCTATCAAAATATTGATTTTACCTAACCTCTAATGGTCTATTTTGTAGGTTCATTTTTTGGTAAAATCAAAAATTTATAATTTATGAATTTGCTCTATCAGTTATGAGTTTGTCATGTTGACTTGCAATTTTACAAGTTCTGGATACAAAAGTAAAGTTGCCTATTTAACCTGTTGATCCTCATTTTGTCTAACCCTGTGTGTTTATCCTGAGTGTGTTCTAAAGTTTTAATTCCCCATGTGTAGGATCTAGGTAGAAAATGGAATTGGAATAGAATTTATTAGGCAAATCCCAATTCATAAAATCATTAGTCCTATAATCATGACCTTACCCTGTGAATCATGATATTATAAACAAGAATCATGACATTGTGCTACCTAACAATTAACCTTTGATCTCTGACTTGTATATTTTACTGTTGTTTTTTACTATTTTACAGGATCAAAAATTCATTCATCCCCTCTTTTACACAATGATTACCATTGAATTTATAAGTCACCCCTCGATCGGTGCAAGGCTTCGTAAGGCCTATAAAATATTCACATGCCCACAAAGACTAAATCCCTTCAAGTAAAGCATACATAGATTCTTTTTATCTATGATTGAGCCTAAAATATAGGCACATATCTAAAAATTAATAAGAGGATGGTTCATGCTCACTAAAGGTTCTATATGCAATCTTATGTACAAGATTTTATGGCATGTAAGTCAAAAAGAACATAGGTTTAAGGATGCAATGCCCAGGTTTTGAAAGGGCTAAGTGAAGGAAGCAAATGAGGAACAATCATAAATCAAGAAGAATGCACTGAAGACCTTTGAATTTTATGGAAAATATTATTCAAAGGTCTTTATGTACCTATCTAATGTAGTATCACACTCATACACAAGATTCTACATCTAGGCCCTTCTATTGTACAGTGTGCAACCTCTCTTCCACCACTACCATATGGTATCCTTGTGCTCAATCGAACACATAGAGGTTCCCAATTGTCTAAGAATAGCACCAACCCTCCACATGTTATATCCACACTCTTCTTGCCTAAGCAATCCAAATGGACTCTTCTGAGAGCTCACCAATATGATGCATGTCACCTTGTAGAGCTATACCCGAGGCCAACTAGGAAACACCATGTGCTAAGTGGTAACCAAATATAAAAGAGGTAGTTAGAGACACTTGAGATGGGATCAAGATATTTTTAGGGAAATTAAATGCATTAGTGACTATTATTCATTAGGATGTGCATGCACACCACCCTCTGACCTTATTAGAGAGATCTTCCATTCCCCTATGCATGTGTATCCCAAGAGGATCCTACCACCAACTTTAGATCTGATCACCAAATAAACTTCAAAAAGAGTGGCTGTAAAATTATCAAAGGAATTAAAGATAAACCTATCACTCCAAGTAGAACATTAATTGTAAAATAGGATTGTTCTCTATAAGAGCTTATCTCTCTATTGTAAAATGGTCAACACATTTTAGCATCCTTACACTAATAAAATTTACCTCCATGAGAACTTGTATTGGCTAAATCTTGCATCCTAATGAGAATTAAGTTCACCTTATTATATTATTTTGATGTTTTATGTTATTTGTGTTTGTTGATATTTAAGTATGGGTAATGTTCACCCATCTCATCGTTATCCATTCTCAGCACCTCCTCATTAAACTCAAAGATCATTTGTAGGTCATATCCTATACACACCAAGGTTTGTATAGGCTTTGTTTGTGGATAACCTTCATCCCTCTCAATATTGTGCTATGCCCATGTGCCTTTATGTGAAATACGTATGCATCTAGAGTGTCCTTGTTAGAATCTATGTGGAAATTTCTTGTTCTCAAGCATTTATAGTGTTTTTATGGTAGTATGAGCACTCGCTCTATTTCAGGCACATCACCTTTTAATTTGAATATATCTTACCTTCTCCCTTCCTTTTCCTCTTAAATATCCTAGGTTTAGATTAGTGGTAGTTTAATTTTCTACTTTTTAGGCCTATAAACTAGTTTTAAAATAGGTGCACTTAGAATAGAAGGAATCTAGCCTACTCTGGAGGCTCATCCCAAGGAGTACAAGGTTCCCACACCTTGGAGATGTTCCCATTATTATGATGATATAACTAATTCTCGTGCACATAGCTACATGATAATGATTCCACACCTAGTGGATTAGACTCTTGTTCCTCGCATAAGGCCTTCATGCTCAATGCCCCATCACCAAGCTTCTTACATTATGGAGCATCCATGGGTGTAGATTTTGAATGAAAATAGTTTTTTTCATGCATGGTTGGACCAAGTTCAAAGAAAGAGCTAAGGAATTTTTTCTACCCTTAGATATCAAGTGTTGAAGACACTCCACAAAGAACCTAGTGACTTTGAATGTTTGAATCTACTAGTTTAAGCAATCTAAATGCTTAAGATATGTCTTTCCACTCCTCATTCCATGAAAATGATACATTCATGCCTTCCTATTTATTATATCAATATCATGCAAGAACCTATAAATTTCCCCTTGTTGATATCTTATGGAAACCTGCTTATGCTTCTAATCAGCCTTGTGTAAGTTACCTTTCTCCCAGTCAACATCACTACCCTCCTAATCAGCCTCAAAATAACATCAATAATATACACCTTAATTTTTAGAGATAATTGAGTGAGATGAAAAGAGAGAAGAGGTATGGTAGGAAATAGGAAGAGTTATCTCATCAAGCTTATGTACACTAGTAAGAGATGATAGAGCAACATAGAGGAGAAGATGAAAGCTTGGCTAGGTAGATCATAGCTAAGGAAGAGTAGATGTGTCAGTTGCTTGTATAGATGTAGAGAATTGAATTTTAGTTAATTGCATCTAATCATTCCTTTCTTAGATTCAATTAGACTCCCATTATGCTTTCAAGCTAACTTATGGGCAGAAAGCTTTTACACCTAGAATTCCTAGCTTCAGGCAATATAAGCTCCCTGCACCTATAAGCAAGCCTCTCGATTTCAAAGTACTAAGATTTAGATGCCCCATCCTATATGAAATATTACACCTATGTCAATTCAATAATCTATCCTTCCTTAATATCCTCATACACATTCATGGTATCCTTCTTAGACCATGCATTCCAACTTCACAATACCTAACCTTGTATCCCCTTCTTCTATGCTAGTTGAAACCCCTTGTCCTCCCACCATCTCCCTTTTCAAAGGAGGACTAGTCATATGGAAGGAAAGTGAAGACAATTTAGATGAAGAAGATGATACTTCAAGTGAGTATGATGAGGAAAACATCATTGGCAACCCTCTTTTCACCATGAAGTCAAAAACCTCATAGCTACTATAGGAGGAGGATGAACAAAATAAGACTGCATACCAGGGAAATATGCAAGAGTGAGATGATGAGGCACTCTCTTAGAAAGATGATATTTTGTTCAATATGGAAGAGGATGAAGTTAGTCATGAAGTTTTAGTGAGGCCTCCCATACAAAATATTGAAGAATATTTGGAAGAAAATCTTGGGGGAAGATAAAGCCATCAAGAGGAATACATGCTTTAGAAGAAACCCCCTATCAGTTTGAAATCAATGCATAGGTTCCAAAAAGAGATGAGGAGATGAAATATTTGTTCAAAATCCTATGTGAAGGGTATGTTCCTCTACAAGTAGACTACAGTCTATCTAAATTCAAGGAATGCTCCTTTAATAGATAGGTTAGGGGGAAAGAAAGAGGTAGCCCATCAGGAAACCTTCCTAAGGGTTGCACACTAATTTATTTGACATACTCAATAATGGATATAGAATCTTTTATGACCTTACATATGCTTACATGCCTCTTAAAGACATCACAGGCAGGCTTTGGCCATAGCCTCTTAGTAAGCAACACAAATATGAGAGGGAGGTTATAGAAGAAAATAGACTTTAGGTCCATTATCCTAAGCACCTTATAAGGGAGTTTACAAGAGATATAATGGTTTCAAAAGGATAACCTACTGAGTTCATGAGATACTTGATCATCATTCATAATCCTCTTGAGCTCCAAAGGAGTCGGTCTAAGCAAAGAGTGTATTTAGGTGTTGAGAGATCTAGGAAAGATTGGTTTGACATTGAGGACATTATCCAGTCGAGGGAAATACTTATGCATATCATGGTGGAGTCATTCATCAAAAGGGAGCCTAGTCAAATAAACTCCCTTGAGCATTCTTCAAAATTAATTGGAGTGTGCCTCCTTCACAAAAAATGGATGACACCACACCTTCACCCATGACATATCAATAACATAGAGGTACATAATGAAAATGAGCTAATGGGTTTCTATTTTGATCAAGGAGGGAAAAATCCCATGATCATAGGTTATATATAGTAGATTAAAGTATCTCACATTTTATTTACCTAAGTACTTACATGTACATTATATAGTCTTAGTTTAGTTTTATGTCCTCCAAGTGTGCTTCGTACATTTGTTGCCTGTTCTTTTTATTTTACTTATTGAAGGTAGAACTCAGTTGAGTTTATTCAAGAACAAGGCTAAGTAGGTTATAGCTTTAATGACTCCATTCCCAATGGATCACTTTAAAGTCCACTACATTCCCACTTATCAAGCAATGATCCGACAAAGTTTGATAGAAGTGTTGACTTTTTAAGTCACCCATTGGTCAACATAAGGCTTCCTAAGGCCTACAGAAGATTTATACACCCATGAAGACCCAATAACTTCAATTAAAACATGCATAGATGTTTTTCATCTATGATCAAGCCCAAAATAGAGGCATGTGTTTGTGTAGTAGTAAGAGGATGGCTCACACTGACTAAAGGTTCTAGATGTGTGCCTATGCACAAGATTTTATGGTGAACAATTTAAAAGGCACATAAGTTTAAGGATGTAAGGCCCAGATTATGAAAGGGATAAGTGAAGGAAGCATGTGAGAACTAATAATAAAATTAGGATTAATTCACCAAAGACCTTTGGCCTTCATGTAAAATATTATGAAAAGGTCTTCTTGTACCCATATAATGTAGTATCATGCTTGTGTATAGGATTTTACATCTATGCCCTTCTATTGTACAGTGTGCAACCTCTCTTCCACCACTACCAAATGACATCCTTGCACTTAATCAAACACACAAAGGTTCTAATTACCCAATAATAACACCATCCATCCACGTGTTGCATCTACACTCCTCTTATCTAAAAAATCCAAATGGACTCCCAAGAGCCCACCAAGATGACATGTGTCAACCTATAGAGCTGTAACCAAGGCCAACCAAGAAATGCCACATGCTAAGTGAAAACCACATATAAAAGAGGTAGTTAGATATAATTAAGAGGGGATTGAGGCATTATCAAGGTAATTTAATTTAAAGGTGACTATTAGGCATCAGGATGTGCATGAATTGCTACCCTTTGACCCTGTTAGAGATATCTTCCATTCCCCTATGCATGTGTATCCCAAGAGGATCCTGTCACCAACTTTAGATACAATCATCGAGAAAAATTCAATAAGTATGGCCATGGCACCTTCAAAGGAATTAAAGTTACACTTATCACCCCAAGTGGTAGATTAATTGTAAAAAAGGATTATTCTCTATAAGATCCCATCTCTCCATTGTAAATGGTTGACACATTTTAGCAACCTTACACTGCATAAATTTCCCTCCATGAGCACTTGTATTTGTTAAATATTACATCCTAATGAAAATTAAGTTTACCTTATTCTATTATTCTAATTTTTATGTGTTATTTGTGTTTATTGATATTTGACTATGTTTAACATTTTCCCCTCTCATCATTGTCCATTCCCAACACCTCCTCATAGAACCCAGAGCTCATTTACAGGTTGTATCATATGTGTACCAAGGTCTATGTATGATTTGTCTATGGATAAACTTCATCCCTCTTAATGTTGTGTTGTTTTCCCATACCTCTATGGGAAATACTTATGCATCTAAAGTGTCATTGGTAAAATATATGTGGAAACATCTTTTTCTCAAGAATTTATCATGTACTTATGGTAGTATGAGTTCTTTCTCTATTCTGGACATATCACCTTTTACTTTTAGCATCTTTTACCTTCTCCCTCCCTTTTCCTCTCAAAGATCCTAGGTTTTTATTAGAGGTAGTTTACCTTTCTTCTCTTTAGGCTTGTGTGTTGGTCTTAAACTAGGTGTGCTTAGAATAGAAGGAATCTATCATACTTTAGAGGCTCATCCCAAGGATCTCAAGGGTCCCATGCCTTGGGGACATTCCCATCATTGTGATGAGACAACCAATGCTTATGTATGTAGTTATGCAATAATACTTTCATGCCTAGTGCCTTAGACTCTTATGCCCCATGTAAGGATTTCATGCTACCCCATTGCTAAGCTTACCCACCATGGAGCATTCATGGGTTCACATTTCAAATGATAATAATTACATCATTTAGATCTTAAGGGGAAATTTTGCTAACCACTTGTCATAATTAGATTTTATCTCTCTGTAGTTCATCTATGTGACTGATAGGGTCACCAAAAAAGGGCCAAGATAGGAAGATCATCCAAAGACAAGATAAACACTTGGACTTTAGTCTATTTCCATTTTTCCACAAAATTGTAGATCTTGAAATTGTCAAAATTATAATTTTGCCTTGTAGATTAGCGATTTGTAGTCATAATAATGATTTTTTAAATTTTAACTAGTTTGGTCAAATTTACTATTTAGTCTAATAGTTATCATCTTTGGATCGTATAGGGAAGATTTAGAAATGAATCATAATTGAAATTACTCTTTTAAACTTTTGGATTCTGCCCATTTTTATTAATATCACATCTTAATATCCTTTTTATTAAAATTTTGGCACATCATAATTAGTCTTTAATATGTCATAAAATGCATAGTCATTTATTTCTATCCAAGGTTAAAATTTTGAGGTTTTATAGTTTATAACAAAATTGCTAATATCAATTTATAGTCAATAATAATTTTGTTATTTGCAGTCGTGGTTTTGTCTAAACAGTCATAGTTTTCAGCATCTCTACAAATCTGTCATAAAATGCATAGTCATTTATTTCTATCCAAGGTTAAAATTTTGAGGTTTTATAGTTTATAACAAAATCACTAATATCAATTCACAGTCAATAATAATTTTGTCATTTGTAGTTTTGGTTTTGTCTAAACAGTCATAGTTTTATAAGATTAACCATCATGGTTAGTTAACTATCATAAAATCGTAACTCATGATCTATGATATTGTTTTAAATTTGTAGTTTTGCACTCTCTATTTGCATTTTTGAACTATGTAGTTTTGATTTTTTCCTTAAAAATTGTCCTTTTGAAGTTCATTTTAGAGTCATTTTTGGTGAATTTTGAGTCATTTCAGACCTCCCACAAGGCTCAAATTGCCTTTGGCCATCAAACCCCGAAATGGGCTCTACCACTTGACCCTACAAGGGGCACTTCCCCTTGATATCAATGGGGATACTGTTTGTAGAGCCTCACATCATGTCCCACTCACCCAAAGAAGTTATAGAGCCAAATTACAATTTTTTGAGGTGTTTTTCTTAAGGCCTATTGGGATAACATATTGTTTCTTACAGGGGAAAATCTAGAGGTTTTTTTAATCTTTATAATAACATATTTTATAGGTTGTATTTTGGGTCTAATATTATGTCTTATAGTTTTCCCCTCGATATTATCAATTAGAATACTAATCCTTGTGTTGCAAGTTACCCATTTTGAGTTCTAAAGCTAAACTACTAATCGTGCACTTGCAGGATGCTTGTCGAAGACTCTTTATGTATATATCATTTTTATATTATGTATATCTCTTTGTCTTATATATTATTGTCTTTTATGTTGTAGATAAATCACATTTTAATCTAATCAATTAATAATCTCCTTTTTCTATGTGTTTGTATCTTGAGGGCTATGATGGTTTATGCTCTCCCCCTTGCATCCTTGAAATGATTCTTAGGGGATCCAAAACCACCTATAAACCCCCTTTTCCTTTTTTTATGGGGCTAGTGACTATGGATTTCACCACCATGTACTAGTCCAAACTCTGTGTTTTGGTGGAGTCTAAAAATCAAGATAGCTATTGATCGATGCCAAGGTGGAATTCACCATAAAGGGTTCTATGGAGTGAGGGGAATTTAGGTTCCAAGATATAAAGTGATTAAAAAAAATCCTATATAGACTTGGGCCCCACTATATATTTGTGTATATAAGGGAAACACCTAGAGAACCTTGTGTAAAACCTAGCATAGGGTCCTTCGGCCATAACGATTGTCTCACTATCAGAGTTAGTATCAACTCCTAAGTAGCCATCATGTGTAAATAAGATCAAAAGGGTTTGATCAATTTTTTAATGGGTCACCAACCTATAACCTCACTAATAAATCCATTTGATGGTGTGAGCATCGGGTCACACACCCTTAAGTTTACTAATCATAGGTTTTGTGGCTTGCTTGATTTAATGTGTGTTATGTTAAACCAATGTTATTTTTAAGTCGAGTTAACCTTCACCCAAACCTATATACCTTTCTAAGTATTTTACACATACCATCTTATATTTCCTTTCCTCATCATTATATCATCTTGTATAACCTATCATATATTTATACATATCATTTTGTATATCCTAGTCATTGTAGATTATAAATTTGACTCTAGAGAAGATGTCAGTATCGTGTTAGTTCCAAAATGAAAGAAACACACTAACTAGCATAACATCTCTAAGCCTAGTCACTAGGGGGAGATTAGTGTAGGAAAACCATTTGAAAACACAAATAGAAATGAAATAAATGAGAAATATGAATGTAAAACACAAATTTCTTACCAAATTCTTGATTTCTCTAAAAGGCTCCTTCTTTGGATTGCTCAACTTGTGTCTCACGAGATCTTATTCAATGGAGTGTGGTTAATTTCATCTCATTTTGGAACCTTTGTCTTTTGATGGATTTGGCTCAATATTTGGGCATAATAACACTACATCAAGATGTGGTTTGAAGCTATTTGGGCATGGTAACTTTAGCTTGAAAGAGCTTAAAATTCAATAGGCAAGGCCTCATATTTATAGATTTTGTAAAATGATCAGAATGAACCTGAACCATCCATCTCAAGGTGAATATATGTGTCTAAGAACCCATTCAATTTTTGAGGAAAAATTTAATAAATTCTTTCATAAATATTTGGGATAGAGAGGCATAGAATGCATTAATGAGACATGTGAAGACTTAATCCTGATATTTTATGCATTTATGGCCTAGGGATGCCTTTCTAGGAAGTGATGTCATTTGATGATATAGTTATTCCATATCAATTTTTAAAAATAAATCTTCAACAAGTTCCATGGAATTCTTAGTTAGGATCTTGATTCAGATTAATTAGCCTTAAATTTGATTAGTCAAATTTGATGCAAATCTTGGCAATTGGTACACAAATTAATCAAAATGTCATATTATTGGCTCAAAATTTTACTAGATTAGAATTAGGATACTGTGTTAGATGTTTTGGATCCATTATCCCATTTAGGGTGTTTCCAATACAAAATAATAAAGGTATGTGTCTCATGCAATAAATTTGGTATAGAAAAGCAATCCAAAGCACCTAAGTGCAAAAATGTCATTTTGACTCGAAATGATCTGATCAAAGTTAGCTACTTCATAAAATGTATTACCTCATTTAATGATACTATGGAAAAAATTAGTACATAATTATGATAGTTTCAAATCTTTTAATGTGTTTTAATGTTTTTAAGCCAAATTGTGCATTTTGATAGAAATTGGTCAAAAGCTTGGTTGAAGGTTATTGGTGGCCAGTTTTAGGTGTCTACAATTTTCCCTATTTGGGAAAGCATTTCAAGATATAAGCATAGTAATGTCTTCTCAAAGAATGAAAAGGTCCTATATGCCCAAATTTTCAATGGTAATGGATGAACTATTTGATAGCCCCTCGAGGGAATGGTTGGCACAAGTAGGTTAGCAAATGATCCCTCAAAAACAAAGAAGCAAAATGAGGGGACCAAACATATGAAGATGATGGGGTGAGAATACTATGAGTTTGAAAAAGTAGTCAAAATAATTGAGAATGCAAGTGGGATGGTATACAATGGTTTGCCCAAATGCGGTTATAAGCATTATACCTCGATAGTGGTAATGTGGTATGACCACATAATGATTTACCTAAAGGTTGTTATAATCATTGAGAAGATGGAGTTGCCCAAGTTAAGATAGATAAATAAAGCTGACAACATGCCTTTGTTTGGGTAAAAATAAATTAAATTTGGTGAGAACAGAATGATTTCCCCAAAGGTGTTTATAATCATTAAGAAATGTAGGTGGGATGGTGTGCAATGATTTGCCCATAAGCATTTATAATCATTAGACCTCGATTATGGTAAACATGATTGATTAGATGATGATGATGATGATGATGATGATAACATGAAATAGAGGGTAATGATGAATTGGGATAACCTATTAGTATGGAGATGCTCATCTAAACTAAAAATGGTTGAAATTCTTACATTATTTAATTACTCTATTTGGGATATGATTGGGATCGGATTGGGATGTCGGTGCTGAGGAGATGTTGATGCTACCATTACTAAGTAGACATCCTGAGGCTGATTTTTGTTTTATTTCTTAATGGTAAGCATCATGATAGAACACCATGAGGAATGAGCTAAAATATGCATGAAGACTAACTCTCAAAATCCAATATTCAAGGGAAAACAATGCACCATTGATAAAAACAATGATGACAATGTAAACATATGAACATGGAGGGATTCAAGTATAAATGCATAAGGACTCACCCAATGAATGAATATAGACTAAATCAAGGAAATAATACTAAAATAAATCAAATAGGCACAAATAAATAATAAATAAATAAGAACAAATAATGGCTAGTTCTAAGGTTAGCACAAACAACATGACTTAAACTAGACAAACATTGCCCCTAGAAAATAAGAGACAACTTAAAAAACAAACAAGATGGGGGAATAGAAGAAAAGGAAGGGGGTGGCTGAGTTGTCTCCATATGCACTAGGTAAGTGGACACTACCTACATAGTTTCATGGTTTTAATTTCTAATAAAAACTTTAGGCCAAATGTAGTTCTCCCAAGAAATGGGAAGAAAAAGGATAACATATAAAAACAAACATAATGGATGAGATAGAATAATAGGAATCGTCTTCAAAAATGACAAGTGCATGGGATAAAAGGCCAAAAAATATGGGGAAACTAAATGGCAAGTGATTTTTTTGTGATTTAGTAAGGTTTCCCATAATCTTTAAGGCAAAAAAGTGGTTAATGTTTTTGGTTCATTCTAACGATTTTACAAATGTTTTTGAAATTTTTTAGTATCTCAACTTAATGGAAAATTACAAGATACTAAATGGTTCAAGCTCACAAAATTATGAGAGTGTTGCTTAGGGTGATCATAAAATAATGAGAGCATTACTTAAGGTGACTGAGCTGACCTCAACAAGTATTGAGCATTGCCTACATAGTCCTAGGATGGAACCTCAAGTCACTATAATTCCACCTTATAGTGGAGGAATCAGACTAGCATAGTATTCAAGTCAAACAAAATAGGCACATTATAACATAGGAAATAGCTAGTTGGTACATCAAGGCATGATAAACAAGTGTTACCCCTAGTTTGCCCATAGGCAGTTATAACTAGGATACAACACATGCCAATGATATTGATTTACCTATAGGTGGTTATAATTAGTAACAAGATTGGTGAGACATTAATTTACCCATTGGTGGTTATAACTAGGCAATAAAGGATGTAACTACCAAACTACTGTCTTACTACTCCAAAATATTAACTCTTTTTGAAATGTATGAAACAACTGCTAAAATTAAATATGAATCCTCTTATTGAATGTGGCTCAAGATTAAATGGAATAGAACCAAGGTCATAAGGTGGGGTAGGGGGGAGAAATGAACTCTGTTGATGATAAAGGTATGGTAAAATAGATAGGTGATAATAAAAAGTGATAGTTTGGTAGGATGACAGGACAATAAAATGGTATAGTATAAAGAAGATTGATAGAATGATACAAATTGAAATGATCATTATAGACGATACACCAAATCACTCAATCATAGTACTATTTGAGGTGAATAATGTTCATCAACTCATCAAGTTCATGTCATCTAGTGTGAAAAGCTTATATGCTCATATTCTAAAGTTTGTTGTAATGATGAAATCACCAACCTAGTTGGGTTTGAACTTATATTTGTGCTTCTTTTTGGTCATGGTATTTTTTGGTTCTCTTTAAGGACAAGATCACCAAGTTAAAATTCTCTATGTTTCACATGCTGATTATAGTGGCCTCAAATTTGGTTCTAATAGACTTGGAGATTATTGACTGCATCCATGCATTTCTCATCAAATAACTCTAGTTCTTGCAGGTGAGCTACTCGATAGTCATTGTCATCCAAGACATGCTTGAAAAAGATGCGTAGGGATGGAAACTCAACCTCAATGGGAAGAATGGATTTAGTACCATAAACAAGTGAGTATGGAGTGGCTCATGTGAGTGTATGGTGATTGGTATGGTATACCCAAAGGGTTAAAAATATTTTAAGGTGTCAATCAAAATCAACATCACTAACAATAGTTTTGAGAATGTTAATAATGGTTTTGTTTGATGCTTCAACCTAATCATTACCTTGAGGGTAATATACCATGGAGAAATGTTGTGTGATGTTATATTTATTACATAGCTCTCAACATCCTTATTCTTAAAAGATCCTCCATTGTCAAATATAATGTTGGAAGGTATATCATAGTGGCAAATGAAATGGTTGAAAATGAACTTGGAAATTTGCTTTCTGATAACATAAATGAGGGGTATAGATTCAAACCACTTAGTGAAATATTTAGTGGTGGTAAGGATATATTTATGGCCATCAGATGAGGTGGGATCAATCTTCCCAATGAGGTTGAGGCCTCATGTAGCAAGTGGTCATGGTATCAACATTGGTTTCAAAGTCTTGGCCAAGGCATGATTCAAATTAACATGCCATTGACACTTGTCACACTTATTGACATATGCGGCTACATCTGCATCCATTGTGGGCTAATAATAACTAATATATAGGAGATTTTTAGATAGGATTGCCCTATTGGTATGGGATCCACATACTCCTTTGTGAACTTCTCATAATGCTAGTGTAGATTTTGCCAAATTTAAATAATGAAGTAGAGTTTCATCAAAACTCCAATAGTAAAGGGTTACTCCAAGTAGGGTATAATGAGTATTTTGGTGGATGAAGGCTTTGGATTGTTTTTGGGATAGGTCAGGTGGCATAGTTTGGTCATGAAGGTAGTTATAAAGGTCTGACTACCAAATAGAGCTAGGACCAACAATAAATCATCATAATAGTTGAAGGTTCATGAGATGGTGTTAACAAATTATAAACAAAGAAATTATACTCTTTAGCCATGTCTATTTGTTGAATCTGAGATCCAATAGTAACCATGGCATTTATAGTATTATTACTTGTCCTTGGTATATGCTCAAACTGAATGTTAGCAATCTACTCCTTGAGAGTGACGATCAAGGCTTTCTATGAAACTAACTTGTCATCTTTGGTTTGAAATTAGTTTTTAACTTGATTGATGATTAATTGAGAATCACATCAACCTTGAGATGAGATATGTTCCACTGTACCACTTGAAAAATCCCTACAATAAGTTCTTCATATTCAGCCATGTTGTTGGTATAAGGAAAACTGGTCCTAAATGATTTAGGGATTAGATCCCATTATAGTGTAATAAATAAAAGGAATGCCCCTAATCTGTGTGCCATGAATGATCCATCAAAATAAATTTTCTATTGTTTCTCCCCAAGAGGTGTGTTAATGATGGTCATTATGGATTCATTAGGAAATTGGAATGTCAATAGCTCTATATCAACAAGGGGTACTTCAACAAGCTAATATAAAAGAACTTATCCCTTAATGGATTTTTGGTTGATGTACTCAATGTTAAACTCACTACGAAGCATTATCCATTTGGAAATTTGGCCTTGTAAATTTTTTTTAGATAGTAGATACTTGAGTGGATCTAATTTTTAAATAATCATGGTCTTATTGTTTAACATGTAACAACATAGTCTTTAAGCTGTAAATTAGGGTTTTTTATGGGCATATAATTATGTTAATTATGTAAGGATTAAATAGTACATGGCATGATTTTTTCCATTATCATTATCTTGAGCTAAAAGTTCCCCTAGGGCATAATTAGTAGCTGATAGGTATAACAAGAATGGCTTTCCTAACATAGGAGGCAACAAAATAGGTAGAGTCACTAGATAGTCTTTTAGCTACTAAAAAGTCGTCTAGTAGTGATAATCTCAGTAAAATTTAACTCCCTTATTTAGAAGATGCATAAAAGGATGGCATTTTTTGGATAATTGTGATATGAAGCATCAAATAGACTAGATTTTGCCTTGTAAACTATAGAGCTACTTTAAAGTAGTCAGTGGTTTCATCTCTGTTATGGCTTAGACTTTAGCTAGATTGACTTCAATGCCTTGACAAGATACAATAAAGCCAAATAATTTTCTTGATGCAAATCCAAAGACATACTTATTAGGATTAATTCTAACTTTGTACTCACGTAGTCTTTCAAATATTATGTGTAGCACTACATGATGTTCAACCTTGGTCTTTGATTTATGTTGTTGACATATTCTTCAATAATGTCATGCATCATATCATGAAATATGGTGTTCATGACTCTTTGATAGGTGGCCCATGCATTATTAAGACCAAATGACATAACCTGATAACATATGTTTCCCATGGAGTGGTGAATGTTGTCTTATATTGATCTTCTGGTGCTATCCTAATTTGGTTATACCTTGAAAAGCTATCTATTAATGAAAGAATTTCATAACCCACTATGGAGTCGATAATCATGTCAATGTTTGGTAATGGAAAGTCATCCTTAAGGCAAGCTTTGTTTATATCATGGAAATCAGTATAGATTATGATCCCTTCTAGCTTTTTTCTATTTGGCACAACATTAGAGATCCACTATGAATAGTCAATCGATCAGATATATCTCGCTTCTAAGAGTTTTTTCAACTCTTTCTTCACTAATACAACAATGCAAGGATACAACTTGTGTAACTTTTGTTTTATTGTTTTGGCATTAGAATTGACCACAAGGTGGTGTAGAACTAAGGAAAGGTCTAAACCTATCATGTCAAATTATTCCCATGCAAAAATATCTACAAACTCCCTCAAAAGGGTTGTATGGACTTCATGCTCCTTCTTAGTAACAAAAGTACCTAGCTTGATCCACTTTGGGTCATCTAGGGACCCAATATTAACCTCTATTGTATCTTCCAGTAGAAGGGTCGAATCATCTTTACGGATAGTGGGCAAAAATTTGAACTGATTGGCAACATTAGATTCCTTTGTTGGGACTAGATCTTCAACTTCCCCTAGGTATGATGAATTAGAGTCCCCCAAGGGAAGGTTTGTCCATGTAGAAAAAACTATTATAAAATCCTAAAGGATTTGATCAAAAGCTTGTTGTTCTTCAAAACTAAACTTAGACTCATAAACAAGTTTGCCATTGTTGGTTTCTTTAGCTATATTTTCATAAGGTTGAACACCCCCATCTAATAGCACCTAAAATAGGTTTTCACCACTAGACTAGATTTTTTATTTACTTTTACCCTGGTTAAAAAGAGCCTCAAATAGGTCTTCACTTTGTGACCTCAATGTTTTAATTATTTATTCTTAGCTAAGGGTG
The DNA here is from genome assembly GCA_037957365.1 of Torreya grandis. Classification (NCBI taxonomy): domain Eukaryota; kingdom Viridiplantae; phylum Streptophyta; class Pinopsida; order Cupressales; family Taxaceae; genus Torreya; species Torreya grandis. The sequence continues at coordinate 3,250,039 of JARHVA010000433.1, read as the reverse complement.
TTCACCCACTCTCTAAAATAAGATTCAAGATCTAAATGGATTGAGAACCTTGATTTATGGTCTCCTAATGTAACATTGTCTCTAAGGCTGAGAACATCATAGAAAGCCTCATTATTTTGAAATACATCAATAAAAGCATTGGACTTTTGTTGGTTCTAGTATATCAACAGGGGATAATATAATGATAATGGGTTATGATGAATGACTGTCTAAGGGTACAAATAGAATGAGTGTCAAATAGGTTGGTCTCATCTAGGTCATCAAAAAGGTTATGATCAAACTCTACTTCATTGACAACATCCTCATCAATAGTCAATGGTGATGGAACATGAGTAAGGTATATGGGGTCACCCTCAGGTGGTTTGAATCCAAGTCCATAGGGTAACTTGTATTTTATCATGGAAATTGGTTTGAGTGATCCTTGTTGATTTGATCTAAGGCATCTTCCTTCATAGTCATGATTATTCATGATCCTATTAGGAATAGGATACTTGGTATTCTCACAATAATTAACATGGTTGTCATTATATAGCCACAATTCATCTCCCTCAAGAGGGTCCTGATCTAGGATAGAAGCTGGTATAAATGTGACAAGTCCTTTAGCTTTGCCCTTTTATTGCCATTATGGAGGAAGTGGCTTGGCTTTAGGTCTTCCAAAGGATTTTGGGTTCTATGGAAGGTTTGAAATATGAAAGGTATCATGAGTTAAATACTCTCTTGGACCATTAGATGAGATGGTATAATGGTTAGATATCTCAAGAGGTGGTATGTGGGAAAGGGAATCAAGGGTATTAGGATCAATTAGTTATTCTCTAGAAAATCAAGGAGTATTGTTTTTCCCTTATCTGGCCTTGCCACTAGATTAATGCTGAAATGATAGTTATAACTCTTGAACTTGGCCTCTAGGTGTTTGCAGTGCTCGTACAAATGCAAATCTCCTGGTATACAAACTTCCATTCTTGAATGGTAAAAATTGATACATTAGTGAAACATCGATAGGACTACATGAATTTCATGTAACCAAGGTCTACCTAAAATCATATTGTATGACAAATCAAGATTTAGCACATGGAAAAGTGTATCATGGGTTAAGGGCCCAAGGATAACTAGCAAATAGATGGTGCCTTATGATTCTCATTCTTCATTGTTATAGACTTTGATGATTATTGCCTCTACTTAAAGATCTACCATAGTGTACCCAAGAATCTTGATGAGCTTTAGAGACACTATGTTTAAACCCAATCAATTATCTATAAAGACACATTTCACTTTGTGTCACTTTATGCAAACTTCAATATACAATGGGTTATTATGTAGTGGGCCAAGGGATGACATATTGCTTTGGTTGAAAGTGATTTGTTGGGATGAAGCTAGATGCCCAACCAAAGCTTGGAATTTGTCAGGGGATATGTCACTAGAAATGGTGGATTGGATAAGGAACTCGTTCAAAATATCCCTGTGGATTGTTGACATACGTAACAAATTTAAAATGGATATTTATGCAGGCATCTTTTGTAATTATTCCACAATGTCAAATTTCTTCTCTTGGTCATAATTTAATGGCTTATTATAAGGTTGAATGACTGGTTGGGTGAAGTGGTAGATGGTTATGGGCCTAGTATGGTAATTTTTGACCTCTGAGTTATGATTACACAATCAAGATTAAACATAAGACCATGATTGCTAACAAATAATGGTGATGGTGGGGGGTAGATGAGATAAGTCTTGGTTACTGGTGTACTTGTACATGGTCACAAGATAATGAGAAGTTATCAGTATAGGGTCTAAAATTAGTAATCCCTACTTTTTAGTATGCTTGTATATGGTTCCAAGTCAAGGAAGGATTATCAAAGTGACTTGGTGGATTGGCACTATTTAGAAAAGGTCATGATTGACTAGTATTTGGTCTCCAATTGATGGAGATGGTGTTAACATGACCTCCTATGATATGACCTATAAACCTATTATAGTCATGTGCAACTGCATTTTAGGTCTATTAGTTGTTACCATTTTGACTTTGGTTCTATCCATTGTTTGAACATTGTTGGTTTAACCTTTATTGTTGAAATTATTATTATTGGTGTTACACTAGACATTGTTGCTATTGTTTTTATTGTTGCAGTTGGTTGTTATGTTGGAAAAGGGGTTCTAATAAATTCTAAGGGTTTGATTGGAAGTATAATCACCACCATCTAATGTTATCTCTCCATTCTCTAACATATTCTCAATCAAATTTTTTATTTGGACATAATGACACAAATTATCCCTATTAACCCGATGATATTCATAGAATATATTTTGGTGGTACCAATCAGGATAAGGGATGCCTTCAGGATAATGTTTTGGTATAAGATAGATAATTAGATAAACAATAGAAATTTTTTAAAACATAAATTCAATTGGTTCTCTAAGGTCACAAAAAATGTGATGAGTAGGCATTGTTCTCCTTGGAAGAGGGGCTTGCAATGGTAAAGGTTATTGCATTTGTTGCATGAGCCTAGGATACTATGATTGTTGTGTTTGCTAAACATTTTGTCAATTTATATGTGACATGGGATGAGTAGATTGTGTTGTCATCATTTAGACATGACATAACTCTATTACTCCATTTCTAACAACATTTTTGTTATAGTTAAATTTACTTGGTCTTTCATTTCTATTAGCCTGTGTCAGTTATGATGCTTGTGCTTGGATTGGGTGTTGGTTTTGGCCATTTAGTGGATTGGTACCTTTATTCTAATTAGACAAGGTAAGATTGATGATCCCTTTGGTAATAAGGGTGTGCTCAATCAAGAAACTTTTATCAATGATTTCCTTAAAGGTATGTACACACTACAATTCTAGATGATATGATATCTCAATGTACATTTTTTTCAGTAAACATAGTGGCTAATTGTTTATCTAGTAAAGTGTGGGTGAATAGGCTTGCAAGGGCTCCCCATCATTATAGATACCTTACAAAATTATCACCAGCCTTATGTTTGGATTGTGTTAAGTTGACCAAAGAAATCTCATTTTTGAGATTGTATGAAAAGTGTTGCACAAACTTATCTAAAAGATCATCAAAATTAGATACAAAATTCTTGGGCAACTTTAGAAACCACTCCAAGACTTGCCCTACTAGGCTCCTTAGGAACAACAATAATAGGTATATGTCACTACATGTCACTGGCTAGAATGTAATAAATAATTTGGTCAAATGAGCCATAGGGTCACTTTTCCCCTTGTATTTGTCAAATTTTGGTGGTTCATATCCTAGAGGAAATGGTATCTACAAGTACTCCATTTTAAATAGATAAGAACACACATCATCCAACTTAAACTTTTTACTCTATTTCCTAATTTTGATGGTAGCAATTTCATCTTTAATTTGGGTACTAGTTGACTGTGTATTTAAACCACTTTGGTTTAGATTGGTCATTGCATGTGCATTATCCACTATGTTTTGCTAAATGTTCTACATAGAAGGAGAATTCGCTTCTTCAATGGTTTGGGAATGAAATAAGTTTTTGAAGTGTTCTACTCCAATGGGTCTACACCATTATTATTTTGACCAATCAACTCTATTAACACTCCTATCAAAGGAACTAAATCAATGAGAGGCCTATTGGACATGGTCATTTGGTTAAAATCACATGCTAGGTTTTAGTATGTTTGATCTATTGTCTACATTTGTACAAAGTGATCCTTCATGAGGTCCTTGCCTTTGAATATCATATTAGGGTCCTGATATGGAATTTGGACTAGAGATCAAATATTTATAGAAGAATCATATTGATTATAAATTATGTTATGAGGCATTCTTACTAGGCTAGACAAATTCTCATGAGGAAAGTCTACTAGAAACATGGCCTCTACTTCTATATCTTTAACCAAGATTTCATGCTCATTTTCCAATAAGTAATGCTCAAATAGATAAGGGACATATGTGGATGCTGTAGTAACATAGTATTATTATTGAGGAATTGGTTCCTCAACCATAGGTACCAAAGCTATATATTGTTTAATTTGTTCTTGATCCTAATCCAAGTAAGGAGGCATGTTTATCAAGTGATGAACTACTGGGTATTGGTTTTGTGCTCCTATTTGAGTGTTATAAGATGGAGGGATTAGTATCATAATCAACATTATCCACATAGGGGTCTTGAACCATTTCTTATTATGTGACACTTTACTAACTCTTGGATTTTACATGAGGTTAATACGAGTGTAGGAAAACATGTTGGTATCCATAGTAAATGTTTCACAATAGAGTTTTATAAACTCTATAAATGAGATGTCTAAAAAGAAGTTCAAACTTAGTCTAATTTGGTCAAAATGAAGGATATGTATATCTAAAAATATTGATGCATTGACTTGTAATAAAATAAGCTAATGTCAAGTATCTAATGTCACATGTCTCATAGAAAAAGGTCAAGTAATAAGATTGTAAATCAAAATGCCAAATTCTAGGTCAAAATGTTTCAAATCAGTCTACTCTAGGAAGAAAAAAGTTGTTAGGTATTTTGGCCAAACATGATGTCAAAATATAGGCTCAAACAAAGCATGTGCTAGGACTTTTGGTGAAACAGCATCAAAATCTAGTCTTTTTAAAAGATGAGATTTTTAATCTAACAGATTTGAAACACTTCTAAAAAAAATTAGGAATTTGACTCTTGGACATAAAACTTGGTCAATAAGTATGAGGTACGAAATAAAAATCACTTAGAGATAGCTTATTTTCTCCCAAATAATGTCACAAAACTAGATTCTTTTGATCGATAAGATAGGCAAAGGTGAACGGCGTAACCATGCTAGACAAAATGCTCTCAAAGAAAAATTGAAATGGTTTGAATTTTAGAACAACTAGGATTATATGAAAAGAGATCTATTAAAAAAGTCTCAAAATAATTTTAAGTAGCGTAATAATTTTTAAACTACTCAAAAGACATGGCAAATTATTGTTTTAAGATTATAAGGCAAAAATGGCTTCAACACAATTTTGGTAACATAACACTACCCTCTTTATTGTAAATGACACACACACACACACACACACACACACACACACACACACACACACACACACACACACACACACACACACACACACACACACACACACACACACAGAAAGTTGGACAAATATATAAGGCAAAAGTGTTTTATCAAATGGACCTAGGATAAAATGTGAAATAAGATGAATGCTAAAAAAATGTATCCTAGGACTCAAAGCATGAGTGATATGCAATATGACTTAAGTCCTATAAATTTATGATAATGATGTTGAGTCTAAAAATGGCCATCAATTCAAATTGGGAATTAAACTCAAGTTAAAAAAATTCATGCAAAGTGGTGAACCCAATTTAACACAACAACCTTTAAAACTTAGAAGAGTCCAATTTCAAATTTAAACTATCAATGAGGTACAAACAAAATGTGGGAAAAGGTCTAGACTCAAATGGGCAGCATAACTATGCCAAATTAGAAGATATGACACAAAGTGTATGATAATTATTTTGAATAAGGAAAAATATGTTTTTCACTTGAACAATATAAAACCTCCTTGTTCAAAGAAATTTGGAAATAGTGTGTTTGGTTATGTCATTTTTGTTAACACCAATTTTTGACTCCACACAAAAACCAAATAATCTAGGACAAATTAACTAATTAATCATCTTAAATCCTGAATGACAAGGTATGGCAAAGTGGGGTTAACTAATTAATCAATTTTTTGAATGTTCTAGATGGATCCCATGTCTATCAACTTTCACATTAACAAAAAAGAGAAGCAACACATCAATTAGGTCTATGGTACTTGACTTGTTGTAAAAAGGTCTAGCCCTTTTAAAAACCACTATAGTCATTACTTACTCAGTGTAGTGTGACGTCCAATGTGATAATACATCCTGGGCTTAGCCCTAGTACTAAGAGGTGGTTTAACTACTTAAACCTTTGATCCTAGTGGGGTGATCCCAATTTATATATCCCCCCCCCCCCCCCATGGAGAGGGGTAGAAGTCAATGTTGAGAGATGATTCCCTGAGTCAAGGCTTCCCCAAAGAACTCATGGGAGGTAATGAAGGCCCCCTCACAAGACAAGATGCATGAAATAAATTATAAGTAAAATAGATTTAAAGGTTGTTTCTAGGTCACCTAAGCCATGTGAGTCTTGGGGAGAGCCTTCACAAATTCTCTTTTATGCCTTTGAACTAAGGCACTTTGTAATAAAGATGGCACTTTTGATCCCAAAGTTCCCTAAAGGGGATAGATGGGAGAGCATACATGCATGATATTTCTTTTTTCCAAACAAAAATAATTAAGCAATGATCTATTGAATACAAACTTTGAAAATGTGTTCAATTTTAAAGCACTTAATTCAAAAGTGTGGTAGTGTTTTTTTAGTCCCTTGGCTTTAAGTTGTAAACTTTAAAATAACAATCAAAACATTTAACAAAAACATGCAAAACTTTCTTTTTAAACTCAAATTAAAATGTGTGCCATTATGTAGACTAGGAATTTAACTCAAGAGAAGATGGTTAGTATCATGTTAGTTCCAAAATGAAAGAAACACACCAACTAGCATAAAATGTCTAGGCCTAGTCACTAGGGAGAGCTTAGTTATGGAAAACCACTTGAAAACACAAATATAAATGGAAAGAAATGATAAATATGAACAGAAAACACAAATTTATTACCAAATCCTTGATTTCTCCAAAAGGATCCTTCTTTGGCTTTCTTGGCTTGTGTCTCAAGAGATCTTCTTCAATGAAGTGTGGTTACCTTCATCTCATCTTGGCACCTTTAGCTTGTGATAGATTTGGATCAATATTTGGGAATAATAAAACTACATCAAGATGTGTTTTGAAGCTATTTGGGCATGGTAACTTTCTCTTGAAAGAGCTTAAAATTTAATAGGGAAGGCCTCATATTTATAGATTTTGAAAAATGATCAGAATGAACTTGAATCATCCATCTCAAGATGAAGATGTGTGCATAAGAATCTATTCAATTTTTAAGGAAAAAATCAATAAATTACTTTATAAATATTTGGCATAGATAGCCATTAAAGAGGCATGGAAGGCATTGATGAGATATAGGAGGGCTTAATCCTGATATTTTATGCATTTATGGCCTAGGGATGTCTTTCCAAGAAATGATATCATTTGATAATGCAGTTATTCAATATTAATTTCCAAAAATAAATATTCAACAAGTTTCATCAAATTTTTAATTAGGCTCTTGATTCAAATTAATTATCCTTAAACATGATTAGTCAACTTTGATACAAATCTTGGTAATTGGTGCATAAAATAATAAAAATGGCATATTATTGGCTCAAAATTTGACTGTATTGGAATTATTATGTGATGTTATATTAGTTGGATCCGTTATCCCATTTAAGATGTTTCTAACACAAAATAACAAAGGCACATGTCTAATGTAATAAATTTGGTAGAAAAGAGCAATCCAAAACACCTACGTGTGAAAATGTTATTTTGACTCAAAATGATCTGATCAAAGTTAGCTACTTCATAAATTGCATTACGTTAGTTAATGATACTCTAGAAAAAATTGACACTTAATTATGATAGTTTCAAAGCTTTTAATGTGTTTTAGTGTTTTTAAGCCAAATTGTGCATTTTGATAGAAATGGGTCAAAAGCCTAGTTGAAGGTTATCAGTGGCCAATTTTAGGTGTCTACAGTCATCATCCCTTCACCACCTTATCTTAATATCCTCTTATTCTAACCATATCCACCCCCATTGGTCATCACCCCATCACTCATATATCCTAAACATCATCTTGTATATCTTTATCTTACCCTCTTATACATATCTTTATTCTCTTGTAAATCCTTCTAGTCATATCATATCACTAGACCTACCCATCATTTATATATCCTAAACATCATATTGTATATCCCTTCATCTTTAACATCCTTATCATCATCTCCTTGTACATAATTTGTTCTCTTTTACATCCTTCTAGTTATATCTTATCTTGATCTCACTAGTCATTCATCATATGCCATTGCATATCATAGTTATGTCTCATCATCTATAGCAAGTCCACTCTATCTATAACCAATTATTTTGTCTTGACCTTTATTTCATCACCCATATAGTCTATCCTAATATTATCTCATCATATTTGGCCCTTTTAGGTCATACTCAAGTCCAACACCAACCCTATGTCATCATCATTTATAGTCATTCTTGTCACATTATCCTATCATCTTCATCACATAGTCATACCCCATACTATCTTGAGAAAATTAGTCTAAGGCTTTATCTATTCTTCTTGTTATCCTTTCATATAATCCTATCATCCTAATCTATTAATCATTCATCATTTGGTTAGATCTCATAACTGGTCAATATACTACTATCATCTTATCACTTTAATGATTTAAATCTAGTAACCCATCAATCATCAATCTAATCATATTTAGTCTAATAATCTTGCCTATTTATAAATAACACCCATCATATCACCCTCTTGATAGTTATAATATAGGCAGCCATTAAATCCCTAATCACTTTAACTAGCTTGAAAACTAGGCATTGTTGATAGTTCACTAGCACTTATTGTACTATTGGTCTAAAATATGATCATAGTCCTCCATCTCTCTATCAAATTCCATACATCTCATCCCCACATCATCTATCACATCATCTTTGTCCTTTTAAACCAATATTTTTAATAAACCATCCTTAGGTTACCTTTATCATCTATCTTCTATCAACCACCACCATGAAGCTAGACCCCGCTCTCATAAATCAATATATAGCTACCAATAAGGATGAGATCCTCTTGAAGTTTATTATGATGGTTGTTCTACTTCCTAAAGGTCTTGATCCCCTTCAACTCATTATTCCCCCATCCAAGCCCCTTAATGTGAGTCCCGTACAAATCCTCCATCCACAAGTCATAAACCATTGACTACCCATTCCCCTACTAGCAAAGGGAATCCAATCTTGGCCACCTCATCTACTATTATACCACCCACCCAGTCATGCCAACAACCATCTAATCAAAATTCCAATGCTTCCACATCCAGGTCACAAATTGAATCATGCCCTTATACTCCCCTTCTTATGTCCTTAAAATCCTTTCATAAACAAGTAGTCACCTCTAACAGATGGTTTATCCACCTATCCAACATATTGATCCCACCAAGCCTAAGCCCTCTTGGTATAAATCAAACCAATACTATTTTAATCACCAAACCTAGGGGCATACTATTAATCAATGTTAACCTTTCCAAGATTATGTCCAAACCTTATTAACCATTGTGATATAGTGATTAAGGATGAACTAGATGAGTCTAAATCCCTAGGTGAACAAGAAAAGGAATGTTGAGATTATATTCTTGATCATGATAAAGCCCTTCCCTTTCCAAAACAAGTTTAATACACCACACCTATCCTCCATGATCCTCCCATCCTTGAACAATCCTCCATTAAAGCTAAGTTTATTCCCCGTGAATATTTCCCTTATGAACCCTTCCATGACCCTTTCAAATCCATTATTCCTCCATCATCTCCCTCTCGCCCTTCATATTAGAAACCCCATGTTAAGATTTCAATCATGGATAATTAGTCCATTACATATTATACATCAAATTCATCAACAAGGCCAAAATAAGTCTTATCTACATTAGGATCATGTTCAACACCAGTATCCAAATCAAATCCCTCATCAAAAACATCATCCTTCATCGATACTATAACAACTGAAGATAATGCCTATCTCCTTTAGGATACCTCTAATCCAGATACCTCTAATATGTCACCAGGCATACCTTTGGATCCTAATCAGGATGATGAAGTCATAAAAAGTTTCTTGTAAGATTTATCTATTGAAGATTGTTAACATGACTCTAATCCTACTTTGGATGTTTATACTATATCTAGTCTTAGCGATCCTTTAAATGATCTTGAGGAGATTTTCTCCAATGTTGAAACTGAGTCTCTTAAGAACCCCTATGATGGCCCATCACCACTAATTTACGTTAGGACATCATCTCCACCTTTTCCATACATCATATATTCTTTCCTCCCCATCAATGATCATTTAATCACCTCCCTCTATAGGGACAAACAAGACCATACATCATTGGAATCTTCCTTGAGAAATATAATGGGTGCCATAAATACCAAAGTATAAGACCATATTAAAAAAGTCAATCATAATAATAAAATCACCTTTGATTCCATAAGTTAAAATCAAGAAAAGTTAAACCATCATCCTACTCAAACAATGTTAACCCCTAGTAAATCTCAATATTAGGCACTAATGGACCATCAAAGTTAGAACAATCATAATAAATCAAGTCAAAAAACAATCTCCTCTAATGAATCCCAAAATCAGGCACCCGAGAGTAATCAAACTCAAATCCAATCAGAAAATCAAAATAATGTCAATAACACTATGAATATGACCAATCATCCTTCAAGTAATTAGATCAGAGATGAATCACAAATTCAACATGTCTTGGATCTCTTATAGTCTTTTATCACATGGCACTAGTCACATGAAGAATGTCCAACATCTCCAACAATGTGTGTGACTTTTAGTCCTGATTTCCAATCACCCATCATACCATCCTATCATGATCTTATCATCCATTCAAGACCCATACATTCCCATAAATATCTAATCACATCACCCTCCTAGGCAGCATTGTCTCTCTTAGAGATGATGAAGATGCATAGTCTAGATATCTAGAGGGGTCAAAATAAAGCATCATCAAAGGTCACACAGACCCTCATACATCCAATAATAGTGACAATATGATCATAGCATCATTTATCTACAAAAGAGGTATTTTATAATAATCCAACCAATATCATCATTCTTGCATCTCATCCTTCTCTAATAAATTGAGATGCCATACAAAAATCAAAAGTCATTAAAAAAAAACCAAAGAGCCAAAAAAAATGAAATACAAAATCATTCATCCAACGATGAAAACTAGTCGTCTAGTTCCTTAGGAAAGTACCATGATGAAATTGGTTTCTATAATCATGGTAAAATAATCAATTATCTGCATTACGCCTCAACACTTAGGGGCAAAATCTATCCATCCCTTTTTAATCCATCTATACTTGTCTCATCTCTCATCAACTTTGTCTATATAACCCATCTGCATCATCCTTATCCATCTTATCCCTTAATCCATTTTTCCTAAAAATCATCTTCCATCATATCACATTCCTTCCCATCTTGACCTTTTGTAAGGATGTGGAAGGCATCTTTAAAAATGTTTTAGAATCATCTTGGCATGGACAATCAGGTAATTAAACATTTGGTTCCTTCATGATGTGGTCATTAGCAATCCCTAGTCCCTTCCTCCTTGGTACTCATCCCATTTTTTTCACCACCCTCATCTTCTTATCACTCATCCATCATTCCATTAATTCTTATCCTAATTTTTGGGCTTGGTACTCCATTTTCTAGTAACCCCATTTGTATAGTGTACATACATACTCTAAAAGACCTAAAAATTGAAATATGTCAAAAAACCCTAAAAATCATAAAATATGTAAAAGATAAAAAATGGTCAATGGTCTCTTGTCTTATGCCTAATCCCCTAATCACATCCATCTCTATTTCATTCATCTTTCATCATATCTGATATCCATCTCATATTATCCCATTCCCATCTTTAGATACAACATTTAGTTTTGGAACCAGATTTGAGTGGTCACCCATCCCTTCATGTCTTCATCATCCTCTTGACATAATATTATTAACGCAAATACCCTTGTCAAATATTTAATCTATCACCCATCACTTTTCTTATCATTTCCTCTTAACACCTAGCACCCATCTAATCACTCTTTTGCTAATATGGAAGGTACTTCATCCCATCACTTTCCTGATCATTGCCTCTTCATACCTAGAACCCATCCAATCACCCTTTTGCTAGTATGGAAGGTATTTGATCCCATAATTCACTCCTCTTATTTATATATTAGACTTTTTCAAGACGTTTTCTATTAGTAATACTTGGTCATATTAAACATCACTTTTCCAAATCACCTTCTTTGACTACTTTTAGCTTTGACTTTTAGGTTAAACTAGTATCCAAAAGCCTCATCTCCAATCATCAACCCTCATCATATTTCCACTCTCTTTATCCAATTATTAATCCTAATCATCCGATAAAAATCTAAGTCTATCCTAAGTCCATAATCACATCTTGATCATCCTAGTCCAACCCATCATCCAATCACTTATCCATTCATTAGATAAGGCACCATGACACTGCATGTAGATACTTGTGTGTGCTACCTGTATGCTCTATGTTGTTTGAATTGTTTTTATCATGTATATATATTATTTATCTTATGTTTTATTTTCATCATTTATTTTTATCTATTTGATAATGAAAAAGGATGTTATGAGGTCATCAAAGATATGATAACACTTATAAGTGCCCTCAATGATGCAGATTTCACCACTTGCCCATGCACTTTAGCACAATGTCCTCTTGGTCATGATTATATCATGGGTCATATTTTTAAGTGATATATATATATATATATATATATATATATATATATATATATTGATTTCTTATACTATGATGAGCCTTATGATACTTATGATGGCTTGACCATTATTATCCTCATCATATTCCATTCCTCTCAACTCATTCAAATAGCATCCACTCTACTATCTTCATCCCATCATATGATTCATATTATATAATTACTAATCATCATCCTAATCATAATTTCCTTATAACCAATCATTGTCATTTATCCTTGAGTCAAAACTACATCAGCTTGAGGTAATTTTAGACTATGTAGGCAACACTTGGTCACTTTTTAGTGCCCAAGGATAACTCAGCCACCATCACATCTATCTCATCTTTATACATCTTCAAGTCCTATATCAATAAAATATTTGAGTCATAATATAAATAATTCATCAATAAATATATTGATCAATCCCCATACTCACAATTATCTCCTTAATATTTTTCATCAATCACCCATACCTATCGATTGGGCCCGATAAGTCATAACATCCATAATTTATCCATTATCACTGATTGGTCAATTAATCATTTATAGTTTATGGTTTCCTCCCATGATTGGGGAATGACACAAACCATAAATTCATCATCATTTATCATATTATGTCTCATTTATTTGATATAATATAGTCTAATTATTTTCCCCTGACTGTTGGTCACTCGATCATATTTTTTTTCTTCTATCATCACCTACATCATAGTGATCTATTTAGCTTTGATCTACACCCATCATTAATATTATAAAATCATCATCTTATCCTAGCCTAAAACTATCCCTTGCATTCATCTTTACTTTGGATATGTCTAAAGCTTGTGTCTTTTTAATCTTATCATCATCCTATTATGGTTGATTCCCCTTTAGGATGTGTCAACAACCATGACACCCATCATCTTTACTCCTTATGTATGTGTCTTTTTTAGGGGCATAATCAATTTGTAACTCATTTCTTAAGTTAAAATCATCTTCTTCATCTTCTATCTCAAATTTGGCATCTCATCCCCTTGTATATCTATCTCATCTCACCCATCATTTCTTATTTTAAGTGGCCATCCATCTCATTCTTACTTGTATGTCCCCTCGAGAGGGCATAATAGTCACTAATATCGCTTCCACTTACATCATCTACTAACATTACTCCATGGCATAGTTTTTATTTGAAATACCATTACTCTTTCAACTTCACTCCACTCTCAATTCCCTTTATATAAGGGGAAAATGTATGCATTTAATTCACTAACCTACATTATCATCACTAATATTATTATTACTTGACACTAATTCCATCTATCTAATTTATCCCCATTAATCTTGCTAATTTATTCCCCCTTTTCCTAATCATTTATCTAATATCCCCTTCTATTATTCATCATATACTAATGTTATTCTATCCCAATTCATAATGAATTTATCCTAAATCTCTATTGTTCAATCCTAATCCCATTTACCTATTATTTGGGAGTTTTAACTTCCCAATGGCCCACCTACTAGCCTATGCCTAAGCTCTCCTACACCCCTATTCCATAATCATATAACTAATCCCTATCTAACCCATCCCTAATCTTAATTAATACCTAAGAGGATTATAAAATTGGAGGATTCTATAATCCTCTCTATTCTAACCCCTCCTCTCTAGAAGCCTCTAAATCTAGAGGTTTCTAAGGAATTTTAAATTCCTTTTAATTCTCTACCCTTGATCTCCCTCATCCAACTTTGAATCTCCACCATTTATATTTCCCTCCTTATTCTATTTAAATCCACTATTCCTCCTTGAAAATTTCATCTTGGGAGTCCATAGCAAATCCATGTCCAATTAATCATTGAATCAAGCATCCTCAATCCATGATCATGCTAACATAATTTCCAAAATCTGAGTCAAGGTAATCATTCCATCTTCCTATTTTGTGCATCAATTTAATCATGGTTTATATCACTTAACTTTAGGATTTTAATGTTATTTTGAATGGTTTTTATTTGATTTTTTGAATTTTGGTTTTAATATCTCTAGACTTTACTTAGTGGTTTGAAGTTTGAGTGATTAAATTAGATAGTTTAATCCATATAGCTCCAATTTCCTACTATAATTTCCATATGTTATTTACTTCATGTTAAGTAGATAGCATATTTTAGTGTTGAATACACACTCTTTTTCCTAGGGTGTGTGTGATGTAGAGCATACTATTACATTGTTATTTGATGTCGAGATTCCTTTTTTACACAATAGTCTTGATAAACTACAGACATCTCTTCATTATTTGTGAACATTTCAATAGGTTGTATCTATTGGCAACCTCTATAACATGATGAGATATATATCATATAAGTGTTTTTTATTCAATCATACTTTACATTATTTTAGATGGATATATTATTTTCTAACAATAACAGTGATACATATGGTTGATATAGACTGGTCTCATTTACTCTATGTTTGTTTTCAAATTATTACTTCACTACATAATAATTTAAGACTTTGTCATTTATTGTGTGTGGCCCTTGGACTTGATTGTGTAACATATATATGTTCTTTTTTATATGGCACCATCATTCCATTTAAGTGTGGCCCTGGGTCTTGTGTGTTTATGTAACATTCACATGTCCATTGTATGTGACCTATGAGCCTTATGTGTGACATTATATGCAAATTGTGTGACATTGTGTGATATTACTTGTATGTTCATTTCTTATTTCTATAGTGTTATGAGTCATATCATGCAATGCTTCTATTTTAAACATTTAATCTTATGACATGATACGTATCATGCACATCTAGTTTATGTGCCTCAATATTATATCTATTTATCACATGTTTTGTATGTAATTTAATATAATATTTAATACTATGATGAAATACATTTCAAATGTTCACATACTACTACATGAATATATCTTTCACATATTTTACAAGTTTTCATTTGAGATTAGTGACTCACATGATAAGTCCCTCATCTCAAAAGGGGGGAATCACAATGTGCTTATCTTAGGAATTCAATCCCTCTTGAACAAATTTTTGATTTATGACATTATATAGTTTTTAGAATAACAGTATGGATCAAAAAAACATTATGGGGAGTATGACATGCATGTGCATTAATTTCAAATTTAATTGAGTATATATTCACATATACTTGATGCATATGGATGGCCATGTGAAAAATAGTTACAAGTTATAGGTTTTAAATAGTTATAAGTTCAATTCACATTCTTTATCAATTTATTTTAAACATATGGAGCATGGTATCAATTCATATCCACTACTACATTTCAAATTTCACTTAATTTTCAAAATTCAAAGTTTCAAAGGTACAAAAAATTCAAATATAATCTAAATTTTTTTATATTAATGTGATTCATCTCATTTATCAAGTGATCCAAGTTATATTATATTGGTTATCAATGTTTAGGTTGCATTATAGAAAACTAGGTTTGGTGATTCCACCCCTTATTATACTACACTTATTCTACAAAGAGAACTCTACATATTTAGATGTGTGTTTTAAATAATTTAGAAATGATCACTCTCACTTTACAATAGGTTCAACATTTCTCCTAATTCTTCAATAATATGAATACACTTCTCTATTTTTGAGTTATAGGGGAATTTCGTTGCTTAATATTTTAGGTATATTCTTTCCTTGCTGTCCTTTCAAATTTCAAATTTCAAGTTTCATATTTTTATTTTCAAATATAGATAGTAACTAATTAATATTCATATCAAAGGATGAAGTGTGTATACACACTTAGGTATAAATATTATTTACTCTAATAATTTCATTCCATCACATCACTAAAATAAATTATGGGGAATGTAGATACTCAAATTTAACCATTAAGTACTTGAAAATGTTTAATATTGACATTCTTACCTTAGTTTATTCACCATCCTATTAACTGGCAATCTCTATGAGAGTATTAAATATTTTAGATACTATCTTTAAAATATTGAAAACATCATTCAAACATTCCTAATATGATTATGAATTCATATCAACCAAGTTCCAATAATTTTTATCCTTATGGGACAAGAACACACTAGCTTATACATGGCCAAAGCTTGGCCTTATCCTCTATTATGTCCTTGTCCCCTGCACTCTAATGGTTAATTTTAAAATTTTAATGTCAACCCTCCCACACTATTATAAAATTTAGTTGATTGAAATATTTAAAATATACCACTATATAAGCACAACACCACTCAATACAAAACTTAGAAATTTTACAAAAACACTCTCTAAACAAGATACTACACATTGAGAAAAAGATCCATATTATTCCCATTTCAAGTTTTAATTTATGCCAATAGTCAATCCAATTATGAAGCTATTTTATTATAGGGTAATGGTATTCATTGTTAGTCATTCAATTCAATTCACTAATTGTATCCATAGAATTAAAGCATAAAAAATCATAAACTCACTCTATGAGGGTGAACTATATTAGCTTGAGGCTTATATCATGTATGAAAACCTCACTAAAATGAACCCATTTTAAGGTGAGGTAATGTATCCTAAAATTCACTCATCTCAAAATAAAATTTAACTATATCATGCATATCAAGAAGTAATCATTGAATAGTTTAGCATATGGGAAGAGTATGTTAACATAGTAAGATATGTAACATTTTAATCAAGTTTGTAACATATTAGGTAAATCCTATAGAAATGTATCAATGAATATCATAGTATTTAAGTGTAATAAAATCATAAAAAATAGGTAGTGCATGATATGGATCATGACATTCATCAAAAATAACAAGCTCAACATTAACATAAACACAATAGTATTAATGCCATACAATAAGTCTAAGGGTCACAAACAAGGGATATGTTTAAATGTCACATAAGTAAATAATACACATATATTTCCAAGGGCCACATGTGAATCACGTGAGTAATGTTAAAAATAAGGTACATGTTTAAATGTCACACATACTAAACAATATCTCGTGGATATGTTCAATGAATTTGTACACACAAGGGCCAAGAGACATACACAATACATAAGTGAAATATAATCTACTATCTATAAGTAATAACATCAATGAAACATAGAACTATAAAATAGTCTACACCATTTATATGTAATGTGATCATATCCTATAAAATAGCATATCCTTGTACATAATGTAAGATGAAGATGTTATCAAAACATTTGTGAAGATTATATAGCTCAGAAGTATAAGAGTTATTGAATGGTAACACATGTAAATATTTTAACCTATGGATAATAGGCCCCAAATTTAGTATAAATACTATGTAGATGCAAGTCCAACATCTTAGTCCTTGTAAAGTTTGTATGTCCTGCATGACATTTATAAATACTAGATGAAATGCATGTGTAATATAAAAAAGTATGTTATATACCATTCATGAGATAAATAACCTATGCCAATGATGTAAAATATATTTGTAATCAAGCTTAGGTCCTATTTTTGGATTTTTAGAATCTTTTAATTTTTTTTGTATTTTTCCAATATTTAAATTTTTTTTTAAATGACTTTTTCAACTTATACTAGGAGAAACTAGTGATAACCATGGGTTAGAAATATATTGGGGCTATAAGGGATTCAAATAATAGAATAAGTGTGTAGAAGAATGATTATACATCCTCATTTCATCAAATGTACACTTTTCAATGTATATAACATGCATGTATGATTAACATAACATGGAAAATAAAGTGTATAAATGAATAATCATTATTGTATGAACTTGAATTGAGTAAAATATCAAAAAAAAAAGTAATATCAAGGCTCTGTGTGCTTAAATTCTACTATAAATATGAAATTTGGTATAGGACAAGATCAACCAACTCAAGACAATACTATCAGTTGGTTCTATAACTTATTAGTCAATATTATCTTTGATATAAAATGTATTTTTTTCAATTTAGACTATGAAAATCACAAGATAAATGCATAATATATCATAATAGATCACTATGTTGCACTATTCAGATATAAAAGGGTGACAAAGAATAACCAAGAGGGGAAAATGTCACTAATATATAAGGCTTATAAGAATTGAGCAAATGAATCACATGTGCAAGAAATAGAGGAATAACACGATGATACAATTAAGAAGCTATGTACAATCATATTTTTTAGTTTTTAGATTTTTTGAATTTTAAAAAAAAAATTAAATGTTTGAAAATACAACATACTAACCACTATTCCCATCAAGATGAGATCATAATAATATATAATAAGTGGTATAAGGATCACATTTCAAGGATGAAAAATGCTAGATGTGTATGAATCAAAATCAGAAAATGCATCATGTGTTATAGTATAAATGTCTATATCACTTCTTGTGTAATCATGTGTGAGAGGAATAGATGTAGGGGGTTTTAAATGACTTAAAATGTGATGAGGACTAGTATAATATTGTGCCAAATGTTGTGCTCTTTAAGAAACATGTTGATATATATGTATCACCAATTTAGAAGATGATGTATGTGATTGTGTATTTTGTGAACCTAACACCTTTTTCTGATATGATTTATTTTTCATTGGTTATTTTTTAGACTTTTTCACTTTTTATGAATTGATGAAATAAAAATATTTTAAACAATTACAACAACTATAAATATTAGTTTTTATTGAATCAGCATATCAATGAATTGTGGTGGTGGATGGGGAGGAGGAGGTACCATATATTATAAAAGGTACTCATATCTGATTCCTAAAATTGTAACCACTTAATTGGAATTAATATACTTTAAACATATATACCATATAAGTTAAAAAATTAAGCTTATATAACCAATGGCATCCAAATATCATATCAAACACCCCGTTCTGTGGTATAACTCAAAAAAGATTAGATAGCATAACATGACCCACTTAAAGAGGTAACACAATGTGTCCCAAAGTAGTTTGTTGTTTCCCATTAAATATATTATCACTTTTATATGTTTCTTGTATTTCATATTATGCCTAACTTAATGAGTCAATTAATTTCATTGTGCATGAATTTTTACTTGATCCATTATCAACTAGAACACTATGAATGGGTTGTTGATCAATATATGATCATATGCATAATGCATGAAAATCAAAATCATCATACAGTATCTCATTATCATCAAAACTAATCATAGGACATGGTTAAACATTTTGAATAATTATACCAATAATTCCACCTAATGGATGATCATATGACTCAGGAGGTGGATATGAAATTTAGGTATGATGCACTGTTAAATTATATTTTTTTGTATCATGATTTTTAAATGGATCACAAAATATTAAATTTATCATTTTCATTCTATTGACGCTTAAGTTCCTTTATGTAAATACCTAGTTCAATGCTATTATTTTTGATAAGATATTGAATAAGGTATTTGAGATTGAAACTTTTGTTAGTAGAATGATCATTACATATTTGGTAATCATAATATCCATAGTTATCTAAATATTTACCTTGAGGTTTACTCAGATCAAACTCTAGTGGTGAAGTTAGAGTAATAAGATCACATAAAAGTAACTTTTGTAGAAATTTATGAGGTAGTTGTGGTAATATATAGAGTTTCCTCCTTAGTTGATTTGATAAAACAATATTGTTAGAAGGTTGAGAAATAATATTAACTGTGATCTTTGCATCTACTTTATTATTTATTGGCTTAGTTTTGTAAGATGGTTTGCTTTAAAAAATCATTGTGGAAGTTGAAGTAGATGTGAGTGCATAATTGAGTTTTTTCAAATCAAAATTCTTGACTTCTCTTTCTCTTATGATAAAGTTCTTCAAATGATTTTAGCTTATTGAAAATAATTGACTTATGCAAATGTAAAAGTAAATTTTGTTTGAAGATATCTTGTAATTCATTATTTACCAATGTGTTAATCATTTTGAAAATCATTGCCTTATAACTAAGTACATAATCATTTATAGGCTCATTAGTGCCTTGCTTAAGTTTATAAATGTGTGCATAAGAAATATTTTCATCAATGTTAAATCAAAATTCTTGAAAAACTGATCTTTTAATGAATCAAATGCTTTGAATGATTCGATAGGTATATCATAAAACCAACACAAGGTGTAATATTTTAGGATTTTAAAACTAATTAGTTAACAACTTTTTATTGAAGGCACAATCCAAATATGTTACATGAAAATATCTAAGATGTTGTTCTAGATCCCCTTTACTCTCATATAATGGAATTTTAGGAATTATAAATCTTGTAGGTAAATAATACGATACAATGTCAGCTTATAATAGATTATGAATCAAATCTTTTGAATCTAGTAATTGGCTAAATTTTGGTATACCTTGCTCTAGTTACAACACCTTAAAATGCAAAATGGAAATAGTCTACACAATATATTTTATAATAGGAAAGGCAGGTGATGTAGGATACATAGCTATCAAAGGTATTGTATGAGTTAGTTTATTAGGCATATGTATAAAAAATTGTTGTAATAGTTGGGTTGTTTAAAAATTTAATGGTGTAGATGTAATAACAATATTAGCAATATGAGTAGCAACACCTATGGTAAGTTTTACAATGTGAAAGAATGGTGCTTGTTTTACATTAATTTTTTTTTCCACTTTTGAGAAGCTAAAATAACTTCAATTACTTTGGTTATATCTTTTGATTCACACATATGTTTTACAAAAAAATGGAATTAATAAGTGTAATAACCCTAATTTAGATAAATTGAATAGGAGGATAGAAAATGTGTTAAATCAACTTTCAAAAATCAGAATGAAATAAAATTATTAAAACTTAAAAATAAAAATAAAATGAAAGAAGAATAAATATGAACAATAAGATAGACTAGTTGTTTATTTTCTATATGTTGACTATGTGAAATTGAACACTAACTAGAAATGATTAATAGAGATTGATTCTGCAAGTGCCATAAGAACTAATTAAGAATGATGAAGGAGAGGATCATCCAAAGTGGGAGAGGATAAACTAGCACTATTATCCTTGATTAATTTTTTCCTTTGCTTAAAAATAGGGATATCATAGCATGATCATCTATGGTTTCTTAAAACACACCTGTATGCAACAATTTGACCTTCAGATGCACATGAAAGACCTACAAATGACTTCCTAGAAGTTAAACCTTAATAGGTTTGCAATAGTTAAAAACATGCAAATAGAAAAAATGGGAGTGTAACAAGTTGAGCTGACCCTAATCACCCCTGTGATGTATGATCATTACTTACATATCCAATAGTTTGAAGAGGGAAATCAATTCCACATAGTTATTCCACTTAGAAAGTTTTATGAAATCGTTCTCATTTTTCTACACTAATGCATATAGAGATGGATCAAATACTTGATAATTATCATCTTCACTTGGATAATATAGGTTCTTGACATGGTTAAGAACTATTTAAAATGGTTAAAATTGGATTCAGAAAGAATATGGAATATTTTGATTAGTGTGCAATAGTGTAAGTGTGCTTCAATATTGAAATTTCCAAGTGATTGAGTATGTGATTTAGATGTGCCTTTATAAAAATCCAAAATGAGAAAACCCCATGCTATCAATCCTAAAAATATAGATTAAAACTATAAAAGAGGGCCTAATTTTTAAAGATGATCATTTCAAGGTGAAGAATAGGGTTGATCCATAGGTAACAAAATTGATTGCCACTATTTTCCCCTATTGATCAATCCTGTCTTGCAAGGAAACATGTGAATTTTTGGATATAGGATGTTTGTACAGATGCTTAGAGGGGTTGTTAATAATTTTTTACATTTATGTAGATGTAAGATGGTAACATAGAAAGCGATAAGTCCATATAGTTTCCTTATGATAGGGTGAGGTGGAAAAATAATTCTAAATTAAGTGTTAAAGTCAATTAAAGTGAAAATGGGCCAAAACTGACATTATCAAGTATCCATGACAAAATTTGTGTCACTACACCAACATCCTCCAATATATGTCAATATACATCATCCAACCCAATAACTATCAATTTAACTATTATCTCCTATATCTAAACACTTGAGAATGTAAATCACACTAAAAAATAGAACAAACAAAAAAATCATATAAGTTTCACATCCAAATAAATGCATATACACATAAAAATTTTCAATGAAAGCATCACCAGTAAAAAACAAAACATCAACCAAAATGGTTAGAACTTTTGGACACAAAAATACCATTTACGATAATAATGTCCCATGCAAGACTAACACCACAAATGGGGTGATCCTGACCTAAGTGGTCAAAATCATAAAATTTATAATTTGAACTTCTATAAAATTTAAAAATATAAAAAAACTCTAAAAATCAAATTATCATAAATTTTTTAAAAATTTCACTATTTACTAGAAAAACCAAGTAATTTTGATACATAATAGATCATTTGTATTTTGTGTTTGTAAAGTAGTCTGAAAGTGCTCAAATTGTAGTGGCAATGAAACTCATTGGCTAGACATGTTGGTAACTCAGAGCTTAATTTGCACAATTTAAATTATGAAAATGAAATTGCAAAAAAACCTTTTCCACCCTACTATTTATATGATTTTATTTTTTATAAAATTATTTCCTATGTTTATTGTATAGTTAATTTGATCATTAATTAAAACCTTTGTGAGTGATATCTCAAGTCCTATTTATCAAAATACCATGTACCATCAATTGCATTGGTACAAATGTGACACATTATCCCACATGATAACATTACTGAGTCACAAATTCCAACTTCAAAAAGTTTTCAACTTTACAACTCATGATACAAATTTCATTGCCTTTGGAAATCCTATTATCAATCAAATTTGATTATGTCTTGTTTCATCATTTATACTATAATGAGATTAACGTATTTAACATATTGTTAACCTTTAAATTTCATATTCAATATTCTAATCATTTTATCCACTAAAACTTGTGTAACTTGATGTATCTTTCATTCAAATTGATTCATTAATCATCATTCACCTCGAAAGGGGGGAATACAAGGGAAAATCACACAAAATTGCTACTTATATGAAACCAACATAATTCAAATATTAG
Source organism: Torreya grandis (assembly GCA_037957365.1). NCBI lineage: Eukaryota > Viridiplantae > Streptophyta > Pinopsida > Cupressales > Taxaceae > Torreya > Torreya grandis. Next base: position 3,226,528 of record JARHVA010000433.1, on the reverse strand, counting down.
ACTATTCATTATGCTATAGTTTAGCCTTAGAGGTTTAGATATCGAGATATTAATATAGTCTTTGGGAGCATATGACATGCATATGAAGTCAGTTTACATGAATGGATTAAAAAAATTAGATACATATCACAGTTATAAATAATTTATAATGGTCCAAATTTAGTTATTGATACATATTATTAGGGAATATGCCATGCATAATCATTCACATTATAATAACATATTACAAATTAATACAATTTTGGGTCACTGTACTAATTCATGTACAAGCTTCAACCACAAATTAAAAAATTTACATCTACCTACAGTGACAGATTTTACATTTATCATAATAAGGGCATCATAAATATTCATGCAAACCATACCAATTTTCAAAGTCAAGGGTTATGATATAGATTCATACCATATTTTTATATATTATTTTTTATTTATGGTCATGGTAGTGGAATGGATGTTATCCATTATCTTTGGATCATACACACAAGAACTAAGGAATAAAGTGACAATTCATTCTAAAATCTATCTGCAGTGGTTGATTCAATTATAGTGCATGGTGCATAACTTTGAGATGTAGTGCCCTCCAAAAGTATAGCCTATGAATCCGTTATGGATTCTAAACTATTTCTATCTTGGGGTTACAAATGCCAATAACACAAATTGAGGTTGTTATGTCCCTTAATGGGTTTTTTATATATAGGTTCAATTCAAATTAGGGTTTGATCACCCTTAATTATCTATTGTTTCAATATAAGAACACATTTATCCAACAACATGGTTAGTAGAGTCAAAAAATTATCACTTTTGTATTCTTTAATTGTTCTACTCATCACATTGCACTTAAAATATTTTCCATTTCCTTGGCTAGGCAATGAATAGATGTTACAGATTTCATCTTCTCTTTCAAAGTGACTGGGTCAATCCTTGGCCCTTGGCATTTATATTTCTCCATGTCAAGAACATACTCCACAAGTAGTTTCACATGTCATGCATATAGGTGCAGTTGTTCTTTGAAAAATATTTTCAATATTTCAATCATAATTACATCTATTATTTCACTTGTATAGTAACATATCTAACTACATACATGTTTTTTTACAGGAACATTTTGGAACATTATAGCATATGATAATTCCACCTCGTAGCCATGTACACAAGTTTGCAATCTCTTTTTCCTTTTTATTTAGTATTTGTCATTCCATTAAAATTATAGATTGGGGGTGGGGGGGATGTAGATAGCCTACATTTGGCACTAGTATTTTTTTACAATATATTTTAGACACTTTTCTTATATGGGTCTTAGCTAAGACTTAAGTACTCAGTGGTGCATGATTTTATGTTTTTATCTTTTAATTTTTGGTTTTATATGACTTTGTGGACCCCTTTTCCCACTCATGTTACTTGAGTCCCATTTAAAAATAGATATCTCTAACCCCTTTTGTTGTTTTGAGGTAATGCTTATCCCAAGACATGATTGACCAATAGGGTCATGATTGACCATCAATCTTGACCCCTTTCAGTTGATCCTAACCCTTGAAATTTTGGATCCCTTTTTGACACATTTCCCATTTTAGTCATTGATTTTCATTCCTTTGATGTTCTTTGGGTATGTTTTCACATGCCACTAGGTTATTAATTCAAATTCTAAAAGTTTATTAGATATACAAAGTTGATAGAAGACATTAAAGATAAGTATTATTAAATTACAAGATTTATTAAAATTTTACATATTTCTTATACCAAATCACTAGAGTTAGGCCTGAAGTATTGTTATATTTCGCATGCTTGTACTAAGGGTGAACTAGGAAAAGGAGCATCTAGACTTACATTCATCATTTACACACACACACACACACACCTAAATGAGATAAATAAGTTTGAGTTTGAGCCCTCTTTGGAGCATTGGAAATGTTGTGTAGCTCATAGAATTTCAATAGGAATTGACAAGGCCAGTCTAACTCAATCCATGTTGATTAATTCCTATCATGTTTGATGTATCAAGTATTTATGAGGTAAACTAGGATTTGATATTTCAAGTACATGTGTGTATGTTGAAAAGGCTAAGAAGGAAGGAATGGACATTATTAAGTTAGGTGAAACATCACATACATACTTATAATATTATTATGACAAGCTCAAGATTGACCCATAATGATCAAGATCAATAGTTATTATTATATCCTTATAGTCGATTATGTCTAAGTATAGAAACATGAATTAATTTCAAAACCTATACTCACAATGTCAAGATAAACCTACAGGTGTCAAGATCGACAACTAGTATTGTCTCCTTCCAGTCATTTCTATCATATAACATAAATAGACATCAATTTCAAAAAGGAATGGAATATAATAACCCTACATAACATCATATCAGAAAATAACCCTGAATAGATTATGAAAGTGCAATAACTAAGCTAAGTCTTTCTTTATCCTCTTCCATTTGTTTATTATTATTTTTTTAATTTTCTTGTTGAATCATAAATTTTATTTAACTTACTTATGTGTGTATCCTACCAATCCATAGTTAAATTTTATTCTACAAGATTTTATCTAACTAAAGTGTTATTATTGCATTAATCTAATTTTAGATAAAATAGATACAAACCCTAAGTGGAAAATACTTAACTCTAAATTATAATCATAATTTTCCAACTAATTTTTAGGAAAATATTGTAAATAAAATGGATTCATATTGAGAAATTATGGTTTCTAACTTGAGCTTCACCCGCTTTTACATCCAAAATTGGATACAAGTCTATTTACAAGAAAGGTTAGACCGTAACAAATATTGGACCCACTTTAATTCTAAAATATAAATGAAATTAATGGAGTATTTATTATAGTTAAGATTTTGAGAATGACATGTTTATTTTTTTCTCTGTGTAGATATCAAAATGGTGAGATGTTTATCAAGTGTTATTTCATGTATTTGTCTAATGTTTATTTGTCAATTGTTGGTATAAATTAAGTGTTATCTAGTTTTTTTCTCAACTTTTGATGGGTTTGAAACCTGTTAGAAGCGCATCATATGTATTTGGGTCATTTTGTTGGCCTTTAATAAGTCATGTACTTATCAACTTTAACCTATCTTTTTTTCTTCTAATTGTTAAATATCAGTTCACACGTCAATAAGGTCCTAATTTGAATTTAATTGTTTATAAATACACAAATGTTGTTTTTAATTTAAAAATTTAGTAATATAAGAGGTATAAATTATCTAGGATCATGCAATAGTGATCAAGTGATAATTGGAACACTTATTATTTCTAAAACTATCATTTTCCTTTAGAACACTTTTGGTACACAACTAGGGTTCTACATATGTTATGTACTTTACATTTCAAAAATTATTTCCTTTAGGCCATTTACTTTTTTACAACATCACACTTCCCATATTTAGGGGCATGACACTCTACAAACTAGTTTGTGAATACAAATCACTAACTTCTAACAAAGGCCCCTAAAATCACTTTTTCCCCTTAGAATTTTCTTATGCCACTTATACATCAGTCCCATTAGAGGGGTAAAAATCAATTATTGGATGTACATATGTATCATAGTGTATATATCAAAATGAGGATTAAAAAGATTAGAAATAAGGGAACCTATTTATCTATCTATTTTGAAGTTGTTTTTCACATAATATAAGTGCCTAGGTGCCCTTTACACATGTTAATCAAAAATAGATTTCATGATGATTGTTTGACATGCTATATGCATGGTTTTAATTTCATATTTAAGTAAAAAATTTACATCAATAATCTATTTAAGACAAAACTCAGCACCCTATGTATTGTCCCATTAGTTGATTTTTAATATTAGTTAAGCATATTTATCTTTATTTATTGTATTTATTATTATCTAATTAAACATAATTTATTTATTAATATATTTATAAGTTAATTATGCCAACAGGCATAACCTACAGTGGTAACAGTGTGGGGAAGACTCAAATGTGTTGCCCATGAAAGGAAAAACCTGACTAACATTATTTTAGCACATCTAATTTTTAATATGAATAAAATCATCATGAGATAAGAAAGGAACAAAGAAAGGAGTATACCGAGGGATATATACCATTATCTAGAGGGTTAAACTTTTTTATTTTCCTCCCATTGAATTTTGTTAAAAATATAATTTTATGAGTGGATACTTTAAAGTTAATTAAATAGTAGTGTATGTTGCTAAGGTATGTCTCATAGGTGGCCTTATAAAATCTACCAACACCATTAGGAGTGAGCTTAAATGATGTTGTTTGTAAATTTTAAACATAGTGATAGGCTTGACCATAAAAGTGAATTGACTTCTAGTTTTAACTATGTTAAAGAACTAGGATTCAACATCCTCTAATGATGAAACCTTCATCAAACTTCATCTATATAACCTAGAGACCTTTATGATGCTACTACAAGACCTAATTTGGAATTTGTGAAATTGCCATGTAGAATATGATGAGTTACTTTATTTAATTTTAAAATTTGATTCAATTATAATTCCTCGCAAGGAAAATGAATGTGTGAATCAATTTTATTTAGTTCATTGGGTTAAGACCTTTTAAAATTGATGTACTGAACCCATAAAAGTGAAAGGGTATGAATGTAATATTTTTTATTCATCTTGTTTAACATAAAAATTTATAAGACCTAAATGAAAAGGAATAAGTTAATGAAAGGAATTTGAGTTTATAAAGGTGTATAGATGAAAAGAGTGACACACAATAAATTTTCTTCCCTTGATCTCATTGAGAGGGTTTTTTTTATCTACTAGGGTTTCCTCCAGGCACATCATTGAGTTAGCCCTTGATTTTCTATTAATTTAGCTTATCTGCATACCAAAACCCTTGTTAGGTTAACTATGGGACTAACACTTATAGCCTATTATGTTTTCTCACTTTTGGGCATGGCTAGCCTATTTAATGGCTTCTCTTCATTCTCTCTTGATTGATTCAACTACAGAGGAAAATGATAGAGCACCAAGTAATGGCCCCTTGTAAATGCCTGAGGAAGTTTGTATTGAAGGTCTACCATGAGTTAACTCTTTAGAACCAGATGTTATTTTACCCATTCTAGAATTTAACTCTATTTTTCAATGGATAGAACAATTATATTTGATAGGATATTTTTTGGGTTGAATTCCCTCTAAATTATGCTTCGATCCTGGGTTCAAGCCCACTGTGTTACTCATGGCATAAAGCTTGAGAGCATCTAGAATATGAATGAGGGTTTTTTATGTTTCATTTTGCTAACCTTTCCCATGTAAGAGATATCCTCCATAATTCAACCACATGGTATATTAGGGACTCACTCATGGTTCTTTCCCCTTGGACATGAGACTTTGTAGTCTACAAGAACACTACTCTCAAAGTCCCAATTTGGGTAGAATTTATAGGTCTCACACTCCTCTATTGGCATTTTATTCACCAAATTACTTCTTCTATAGGTTGAGGTGTTTTTCATAAACAAAGCAAGTTCTACAATGCTAGGCTGTAAAAGTGGATTTGTGTGGAAGTAGACCTTTTTGAGACCTTAAAGTGTTTATGGAGATTCAATTTAGAGATTTGAGACACTCATAGTGGGTTTTATATATCAATTTTTCTAATACCTACTCTCACTACCAAGCCACCAACCTTAAAATTCAAGACTATCCCCTTTAGCTATCCCATGATAATGTGCCCAATCACTCATCCTCTCCTCCTAAGCCCTCTTTGGAAGCTGGGAAAAAACTAGATGAGGATGGATAGACTATGGTAAAGAAGAAGAATAATTACACTAAAGTCATAAGCTCAAACGTAATAAATCCTAAAGGAGGCAAGTCATCAACAAGTAATGGCCTATAGGACTAGGCTCTTATCAAAAAAGATCCTTCTCATGATGAAGCTCTAAAAGTGATATAAAAACCTAGGGTCTACAACACCCCTCTTATATCCAATGTTCTATCACATGGTCCAAGGGCTTCTATGCCTAATTCTTTGATCTTTTCAAACTCATAACCAACCTCTCTACCACTTCCTGCTTGGTGGGATGCACCCAAATTCTCTTAAAAACCTCCTAGGAGGTGTGAAGAGTTAGAGGAAGGAGAGTATCAAGTTGAATATGTTGTGAAGAAACAAGTAGAATTAGATGTTTTTTAAATGCCAATAGTGGGATTTTTTACATAACCTCTATGATGACTTAAAAGGCCTAGACTCTAAAAATATGTCTCTTGACACCAATCATGTATGAATTAATTTTCATGGAATGTTCAAGGTCTTACAGACCCAAAAATCAAGTTTGTTGTGCATGATTTTAAAAGGAAGTTTTTTGAGATAGACATTCTTTATCTACAAGAAGTAAAGATGGTGAATTTTTATTGATGATGGTCAGTAACTCTATCTAGCACAATAGCATTAATCTGCATAATAATCATGAGGTAGGATGTGGTGGTGTGATCACATTTATTTTTCCAAGGTGGTGGTTGTATATAGTGTAATATTGAGTGGACCCCACCAACTAGTTAGTTTGGGCCCTTTTTAACATTAAAATCCATTCTCTTGGATTTATTAATATTTATGCTTCAAATGATGCCATTAAACATAATCATTTATGGTAATGGATTATGGATAATCTCCTTGATATTCATTGGGTCATTTGTGGTGACTTTAATATGGTTGCATCTCCCAAAGGTAAAGTGGGCCACCTACCACTGTGTTGGGTAGTTGGTGAAAGGGAGGTGTGGTATTATATGTGCATTAAATGGGGATTTATGACCCAAATTTGATTTATTAGCCTACAGACGAAGTGTGGTACACCTAGATAAATCTCATGGATAACCCTACTCAAATTCTAAAGTACCTAGGTCGATCAATGATGTCTACGCAATCACATTTTTACTTTGATAATGGTTTTTGTCCTCCAGTGTAGGCTCTACTAGATTTTGGTATTTTTAATCACTCCCCCATTTATTTTTGATTAACATGGAAGTTCATGAAACCCAAGGTTCATAACACCCTATTTTTCCTCAATACTTCCTTGCTCAAGCATGGGCCCACTATGACCCACAATCGTAGAGTTTGGAATTTGGATCCTCATCTGACCCAAGATTATGGTTGGATTTTCTGGTGTAATGATACCATCAGAATGACTTCTCACTTTCTAATAATTTATGGCCACAAACTTTCTAAAATTTGATGACACTCTTACTCTATTACTTCCTTAGATCTTAGCCTTTCAACTTTAGCCCTAGAAAAATATCCCTTCAATGAGATATTATACGTTAGAGTATCTTCTTTATGGCATTGCATCTATATTGTAGATAATTACAATGCTTGGGGAGATCAAATCAAATCCAAACTTCACTAGCTCAAGATAGGGGACAAAGCCTCTAAATAATTCTTTCAAATAGTAAGAGCTAAAAATTAAAGTAACAAATTTAGGCTATCTCTAATACTAATTAGAGATTATCAGAGACACCATAGACTATGCAAGCCTTTATCCACCATTATCAATAGGTTTTAAAATCTCAAACATCCTCTATAGAGTGTGAAATAACCCTTCAATAGTGTCTCATAGTGTTGCCTTGTAAACTCACTCCTGCTCAGCAAGTAGCTTGCGACAAGATCCTCACCATGGATGATCTACAAGATGTAGTGGCTTATATGACAAATGATAAATCCCTAAGCATTGATGGTTTACTCTATTAATTCTATAAAACCCTCTGGGATCTTGTGGGTTTGGACTTATACCATGTTTATCAAGAATTCTTTCATAAACATTCTCTAGAGAAGAATATAAATAAATGAAACATTAAATTAATACCTAAACAAGGGGATCCTAAGTTGATCTATAAATGGTGGTTGATCACCCTCTTGAATATTTCCTAAAAAATCATTGATAAGGATTTGGTACTTTTATTGTGTAATCTATTAATGCACATCATTCACCCTAATCAAACATTATTCATCAGTAGGTATATATTAGACAATATCATTATAGTTTAGGAAAGAATGGACTGAGCTAAGAGATCTAATCAAAAAGTTATGTTCATAAAAAATGAATTTGAAAAATATTAGGACCATATTGAGTGGCCTTTCATCTAATCCATGCTTAAATCCCTAGGCTTTGGGTAAAATTTCATTCCAACCATATAGATGCTTTTTTAGACACCTCAATCATCCTCTCTATTAATGGAGTCACCTATGAATAAAGTGGTTTATTTTAGTCTATTTTTCAAGGATGCCCCTTGGTACCTACCCTATATGTGCTTCCATTAGAGGGTTTTGGATGTGTTCTTATAATGACAAATCCAAGGGCCTTGTCAAAGGAATCTATCTCCCTCTAGATAACAAAAACTCTCAGGAAGATATATAATTATTGAAGGTCCACTTTGCTGATGAATCTTTCTTTACTATTATTAAAGAAGAGGATAATATGGACAATAACTTGTAGTGTATCAACACCTTCTACCTTGCCTCTGGATCCATCATCCAATGTTAAAAAACACATTACTATATGTAGTCATATCTCCCCCCACCAATGTGGGATGCCAAGTATGGGTAGGCTTGGATCCAACTTGATGAAATGTTCAAGTTTCTTAGCATCCCTTTTGCTTTTGATGCCTATCTACTCATGTTGTATAAATATGTTGCTTACAAAGTAGAAAATAAATTGGAGTATTAGGTGACCAAGCCCCTATCATTAGCAATAAAATTTCAAATCTTCTCAAGACTACTTAAACTACCCATGTTTATTACTCTTCATGTTGGGTGCCTTCCAAAATTTCTTATCAAAAAATTGAAAAGCTTCTTTGGGACTTCCTTTGGGCCAATTATTTAAATGTCCATGGCTTCTATAAGGTTCCTTGGGAATATTATTACCTCAGGTAGGATGTCAGAAGTAAGGGGCTCATTTATGTGGCTTGTCAAGGAGTTGCCTTATGTACCAAATAGATTGTGTGGGCCATTGAAGGTAAGGAAGATTGGAAGGTGTTATTTTGGCACTACATTTCTCTAGGCCTTCCCAAAGGTAAAAATCCTAAAAAGGACTTGGCTTCACCAATCTTCTCATCATCAAAACCCCTATTTAAATTAGAGGGTCCTTTGTGGCTAAAAGTATCTAGAAAGCATGGTAAAAGATCAAACCATGGATTCTCTAAAATGGCTCAAGGTTCTGAAATGGGTTTCCTATTAACTTGCATTCACTATGGTGGTCAAATTTTATCAATTCCAATGAAGTCCCTCTAGCTAAGGTTCCCTACAATAGTGCTCTCAATCTATTTTTTTGAGGCATTTATACTATCCAAGACATCTTTTGTAAGAAATGTCACTCTTTTTTATCCTAGGAAGAGATGAAAACCAAATTCTAGTTAGCCAACATTAATAGATAATCTTATAATGAAATCCCTAATGTTGTTTCACCTTCCATGATTCATAAAATCTTTATCATTTATGCTTGTCCTTGGTTGAAGGAATAGAAGAGGTATGTTGAAACTCTATTTCATAATTACACTCTTTGACTTAGATATGGGTGGCTTACTCACCACATGCATATGGTGGACAAGCTTAACTCTCATCAATGTCTTCATTATTTAATTTTTAGCTAGTGATTCTATTTTCATACTATCTAAGGAGCTTTCATGAAGCCTAAGTTAGCTCACTTTGCTTGGTGTGTTCTATATCAAGGCCTACTTATAGGTAGATGGCTTGCATATTTAGGAAAATTATTTCCCCAAATGCCCTTTTTATGGGCATCTATAAATGATCCCTCATATTTTTTGGCACTGGTCCAAATCCCAATGAGTCTAGACATGGATCCATGACCTTTTTAAGCCTTTCTAGCCCAAGTTCTTTCAGTGGTAGTTTATCCTTCTTGGAGATAAACCTGCCTTGGCTTTTAAATACACCCAAGTTTGGCATACTTTAAAAGTGGAGATTCTATTTTGGTTATGGAAACAAATAAATAATGTAGTGTTTAGCAATGTTTCTTTAGATTGTAACTTTTCATTATTTCCAATGTGCTTTTATAGATTTAAGTGTAGGACATAAAGTTACCATAAAGCTTAGCCATCTTCAAGACCTTATCACTTATTGGGGAGATGTTTCTTGTGTTATGGCATAGATTCCTCTTTTTCTACCTAGGGACATAATTGCTAGAAGTAATTCTAATCCTCCTCCCTGAGGTGGTCACCAAAAAATCTGGTCTTGACACTACTCTCATAGTGGTAATTTGTATCAGTGCATGTCTCTTCCTGGACAATAATGAGCATGGCATCCCACACCTCCTTCCCTTATTGGAAAGGATGGTTGGGGTGATCCTCCTCTTCTTCATTTAGATGCTTTGGGGGTGCCACGTAGAGGTCAAATATACATGTTGGATAAGTTCCCTAGGATATCTCTTGCCATGTTTCCTACTTGAAAATAAGAAGATGATAAAGGCACTACTCAAGATTCTAGTTGGGAGCCAATTCTAGATGGAAATGATTTGCCTAGCTTGGGTTGGGGTCTAGATGATATGGATTCTTCATCTTTTAGCCTTGCTCTAGAAACTTAATGTTTTCTTTTATGTTTATGATGTTTTTATGACTCGTTCTTAGGTGGGGCCTAATATTGTTTTTATTTCTATTGTAAGTTTTCCCTAGGCTTGGCCTAGTCTGACTCAAGGTTTGCTTTCATACCACCTATTTTTTTTGTAAAACTGTTTTGTCCATAGCTAAAATTAAAAGTCTAAAGAAAACTAAAAGTACCAAAATATTTCTTCTTTGCATCATTCATATAAAATGGATAGATGTCATTAATGTATGAAAATAACAAAGAAGGAAATTAAATGTGTCACCTAGTGTTATCGAAGTTTATGCATTATTTTGAGCTGTGTAGAATTAAGATCATTTCTCAAAGCATTATTGATGTGTTAGAAATCTCAAAATGACTCAGACGCAATCCCAGGATAAGACAATTTTTAGATCAAATAATTCACTAAGAAACTGTAGTTTTTGAGTAATGAATTTATCTCATCTTCCATTTAAATCCTATTGTAATAATAAAATTATTTTATAGTACACCAATGATAAATATTTAGAGGAATTAGATGATTTCAAGCATACAAATAATATTCAACATCATCAATATCTTAAGGGAATGCAAATAAATCCCCTTCTAAAAATTGAAAATGAAACATATGACGTTTCAATAAGCATGTTATGACAAACGAAAGACCCCACTTTTAGATTTAATGGTAGGAATTTTATTTTTTAATGTATGGCTTAGGGTTAGGCATGGTAAACAAGTCCATTATGTGTGGAAGTATGACTTGGAAAATATTATAGTACCCATCTTTTTGGAAAACCCCAACATATTTTGTGGGCATCTAAGCATTATGATGAAAACACTGCTTAACCATAAGAGTTCACACACATCTGATTTAACACTTTTGTGAATATTGGTGTATTATTCCTAATTTAGTTAAAGGGTCTAAGTAGTAAAATTAGTAAATAAATATTCAATTATCAAGCTACTAATTTTTTAAATTTGATTTTAATTTGAACTTTTCTAAAAATAGTAATAAAGGGAAGAAAATAAGACTTAGCTAGAAACTAATTGATCCAATTGAGATAGAGGCTAGATTTCACTATGCAAGACTAGGACACTATTGCAAACTAAGATCTAAACTTCACTTTGTGATTGGATAGGAGTGTCAAAACTAGATAGGAGTGGCACAAATGCTTTAGTCCACCTCTACCATTATTATCTTAAGGATCTAATCTTTATGAGTTTTGTTTGCTAGGTATTTATGACCCTATCTATGAAGTTTCAGTAGCTAAAAGTGTATAGATATTATTATAGAGAATATTTTCTCTTTAAACCCTATCTTTCATTATGTTTTAACCAATTCTGAGCAAAGAGGAGGGGTTAGTGTGTGTAAGATTCACTGGACATAGATCCACACCCCTTGTGTGGGCACGTTGCCTACATACCAATACTTGGTTCAAGCCATGTGTAGTTCTCCCACTTGATGTGCTTTACAAAACTATGTGTATGAAGATACAAAATGTTAAACTAGATGTGATTGATGTGGCTAGGGCCTGGTATAAGGATTTGAATAAGCTTTTAAGTGTGTTGTTTGTCTATATTTAGAGAATAGAAAAGATTACTTGAGTAGTCTTATTTGTATCATTGCTTATTTAGTGATAATTACCAACCCTTTACAAATGATCTTTGAATGGGATTTTACAAGAACCTATTAGTCATAGCTTGAATGTGCTTACATTAGGCTGACAAGGATAAGGATGGGAAACTATAATAAATTGACCATTGGGGCCAAAAATAGACTTGGATAAGAGCACTGAAAGTGGACAGGAGTGGCATTGGTGTTATATTTTTAGTGTATCACTATTTTCCTAAGTAGACAGGACTCAAGGGATTGATTTTCTTGGAAAGAGAAGTCTGGTTGAGTTGGGACTAAGTCTAAAAGGATATAGATGATTGGAAATTAGTGAAAATAAGCCTAAGAGGGTTAAGAGAGCAAACAAAAAGGACCTAAGGTTTGGGTATCATTAGCCACACTCAAGTTCCCAATTTTTGCATTTTATATACTACATTTCCACACTTTATTATAATGATACAACAAAATAAAATACTAGGATAAATGAAAAATATGAAGCGTACCTAAAATTACCTACAAGGGTGAAGCTCATGAAGCTATGTGATGTTGGGTATGCATAAAGAGAGTACATTGTGAAGTAAAAATTTACAAGAGAAAATAAAGAATAGATCAGTTCTTACCAGATATGTTATATCTAAAATAAGAATGTATAAATTTGGGTAATAGAGAGAGGAAGAGAAATGAATGAATATACTACACTAGGTACACATACCAATATAAAACCTATTATGATGTTGAGTGATGTTGAGTAATACTGGATGATGTTGTACCAAGAGTAATATCACAAATGGAGTTGAGTGCTCAATTCCGTAGAAGTGGCTCAAGAATGTAAAGGTTTCCCCTTTGGATCCATCATCACCCACTAAGTAAAGCTACATGATCATGTATGTGCTCATCAATGTCTAGACTATGTGTCTAATCCCTTTGAATAGGTGGCTCAATAATAAAAAGGTTAGCTAGTCCTTTGGCTCCATCATTGCCCAGTGAAGTGAAGCTATGAACTGATATCAGTATGAAATATGTGTCATATGAGATGGATCCTGAAGCCCATGAGTGTACTATATATAAATATGCTGGTATGGATAACTGAATGTATGATGGAAACTAGGCCACTCTTCACCATTCTAAAAGATGGAGATTAGGCTTATATGAAAGGCACTCAAAAACTCAAGAACTCAAGAATATGGAAGTTAGGTTTGTATGAAATCCATTCCAAAATGATTCCAACCACCTGTAGATGGAATAAGACATGAAATCTCTAATAATACCTGGGTAATGCTAAACTCAAAAAGAAAAAAAAGTGACATGTGCATTGCCCCTAATCACTGGTATCTAAAACATGAATTCTAATATAGAAGTCATATCAACTATTGTATCTAAAATTGGAAGTGAGACCCATCATGTTGTGTATGATACCCCCTATATCTATATTCTTTGAGTGAAAGTGTACTAAAAATTGTTGATTCTAAATTATTTTACTTATGCAAAACTATAGTTGAACCTAATTTTTTGCCTGCTTCTAAAATGTTTGGTTTTTTTGTTATTTGGACAAGAGCATTGAAAGTAGACACTAGTGGCATCGATGTTGTAGTCCAAGTTTGGTGATATTGTCCTAGGCCAAACTTGGTAATTATTATGATATTCTCACTATTTACCTAGTCTATTCTAACTGGTTTGTTGTTGGGTTATTGTATTGGGTGTGTTGAATGTTGCTTTTTTAATCATTAGGAGCTCCAATCTCTATGACAAAACTTCTATTTGTTTCCCCCTTTCTTGAGGGTAAGAATGAAGACCCTGTAATGACTATCCTTAGAAGAAAAATCCCTATAAGTGTGTTACACTACAAAGATACATGATATAGCAATGATAATCGACAAGATATCTCAAAATATAGCATGATTTGTATTGAGAGACTATTAGATCAATAGGGGTATGTCTAGATAGATATAATAATGTAATAACATGTGCATTGTACTAAACTATAAATGAAAGTTTAGTTAGTTGTTAGTTGGAGGGATGGAGCATGATGTCCATCATGGCATCCAATAAAGTAAGATAATGCATGATTTAGATCATGGCATTGCAATAAATGAGAATCAAACAAGCAATGAACACACAAGGAAAGAAGCAAGAAGCATACAAGGGTGACAAAGGGGTTAGGAAAATAAGGGACATGGGCACATGTCACTTAGACTAGAAGATAATCATACAAGGCATGTTCAAATTCCCATACACATATTATTGAAACAAGCAAGGTTGACATGAAAGCCACAATCACATAGAAAATTATAGGAAAAGGAGATTGGCAAATGTCCTAAGGCACACACATGAAATAAAAGTAAAAAACATTGGAAAATGTCTTAAGGTACAAATAGGAGACAAAATTGGAACTGATAAATGAAAAAAATCTAGTTACACTAAGAAAGAAAGTAAATCATGTAATAATTTGAAATATAATCACATCTAACTAATCAAAGCAAGAGGGAAAGTATGCAAGACATGTTAGTACAAGACTAGGTATATGCCAAGAAATACACAAGTGCTATATACTAGTGAGATGTCATTATACTAATCCATGTAGGATAGAAAATGGTGTACATCAACATGATAACTAGAGTGTGTGGTGTAGGAATGACATAACCTAGATGGTGTAGTCATGTAGAAGATGCCCCCCAGTGGGTATATATATTGATGTGTTTCTCGAATGTAGAAGTAGGATGCCCCCTCAATGGGTAGAGTCAAGTAATCAAAGAGTTGGACATCATTGTGCACACTCAAATAATATCAATTGAAGCATTTTAAAGTAGATAAATCATCAAACAGTATTAAATAATAGAAAATGTAAGTCTTGCATGATAGTATAAATGTAAAGCATGGATAACGCATACAATCAAAATGTTTTTGGTGTTTTGAATTATTTGAATGTTTTTAGATTTTTTGAAATATTTAAATGTTTTTGTATGTTTGAAATGTTATTAGAATTATGTAAAATCAATCATATAAATATTATGTACAAGTAAGAAAAAAGAAACTATGTACAAGTAATTTTAAAATAAGAAATATGTACACAATGATGTAAAAGACTAGGCTGGAAGGGATAAAGGGTCCAAGGGTGGAGATTGCTAGGGATGGAGATGAAGGGATCATGACCATCATCAAATGCCTCAAGATCATCATTATAAGTGTCATCATATGTTATATAAGCTATGTACATAGTGTCATCCTATTGAAGGCAAATTCAAGGTTACTCTGATGGTGAGATGTTGACTCCCCTCTAGGACATTTACCTCTGGTAGTAGATTACTTTGATGGAAGTGGAAAAGCTAGTGTTGATGGTGCTATAATCTAGATTATACATTGAACCTATAGTTTATCTAATCTATGTTGTAAAGTTATACATTAATTTGTATCATAGCTTGTGAACCTATGAAAAAGATAAAATGGGAAACCATTATACTATGATAATATGCTAATAGATCTATGTCATACTGTAGGTAATGTGATTAATCCATGATAAAGTAATATCTATAACATAATCTATGGTTGATGTTGCGTGTTTCCTGCCTGAATCTAAATGACTGGCTCTATATCCATAGAGGTAATCATGTGAACTTTATGTGCCAAGTGACCTATCTATGGTCGTGAATGTGTGGTATATCTTTAGAGTGTGGTGTAAGATCATAAAAGTGATGTAGGATGTCTAATGAGAGCTCTATAGTGATCTTGGTACTCTCCTAGGAAAACTAGTGTAAATATCAGCCCATATAAATAGTCATATGTGAGTGTGGGTATTGTATCATCATTTGAAGAATCTTGGGAATCTATATCAACATCATGTAATGTGGTAACTCATAATCAACCACAAGGGGTAACTATGATATGGGAGTCTCATCAATTATAGTAGTAGAAGAAAATGGTGCTATGAGATTATTTGTAACTAATAAAGTAACTATATCTATATAATCAACTAGTACTACTAAAACTATTATCGATGAATGTATAACTATAGTAGGTGTAGGAATCATCACTAATGGAGTAGTTGGAATGGTTAAAGCTACTATGACTATCTAAATATTTAGAGCTGAGGGCCCAACTGTAAGTGGAGTGTGAGAAGTGCTAGTCTCTCCAACCTCATATGCATATATCTAATCAAGGGAAATGTAATGAGGTGGTGGCTAAACTATGATATGAGGTGTCCCATCTAGTGAAATAATTGAATATGACTCTATAGTTTGATAATATCTAAATGGACATGTATATAGGTATCCTTAGTGGAGAATCTTAACACATCGATGAAGAGTAGAAGGAACTACCCCAATAGTGTGTATCCCATGTCATCTGAGTAAAAGATTATAATGAAGAGGACCTAGCATGACTTGGAAGTGTGTAGAGAGGGATTAGGGTCTTACCATGATATCCAAATTAATGGTTCCTAATTTTTGTCATGGTATATCATCAAACCCTGTAATGTTCTTATATGACTTTTACACGGATGCCATATTTATGCCCATGGTCTATAACAATATAATATTACATATATTAAGTTTGGAACCACTATCATCTAGAATTGTCTTAACTATGTTAGTTTTGAGTTGAGTTTGTATGAAGAATGGTAAGTTTTGATCAATTACTATCTGAGATGGCATGTCATCATAATCAAAAGTGATAACAACTTCTATAGTTTTTAGCGTGTTAACCACTGATGTAAAATAAGAAGGATATAAATCAATGGGCATTGAAGTCTAAGTGAGTGCCTAATAGAGAATGTCTTTAAACACATTGGCTTTCTAAAATAGTTCTAACATGGAAATCTTAGCTAGTGTGTTTCTTAATTGACCAACAATATCATATGCCTTGTGTGGATCTACCTATGTGGGTGAGTTGGACCTAGGACAGGAAGGAATATGAGGGTGTAAGGTCTCCTAACAAGGTGGAGGAGGTATTGTGACATTTAGAGTAATAGCTCTAACTACATTATCTACTATCTGTATATGACTAGTAGTAGCTACAAGAGGAGAGCGAAGAAAATTGATAGGTCGAGGTGGTAGAGGGATAAAGGGTGTCAATTAGGTTCTTTTTCGATAGGTAGTGACCTAGGGAAGGGTAAAATAGACCGTACAACATGACTCAACATAGGATAGAGGCTCCAAAGGAGGTGATGCAAATGATATATTAACATGTTTGAGAATAAATTTCTTAACAGCATCCCATATAATGAAAAAAAAGTATCAAATGCAAAAAATGAAGCTTTGTACTAACATATGATAGACTTCATCATTCATGTACATAATAGGACCAATGATGGTCTCCTTATTTTTTGCAAGAAATGTATGAAAAATTTGTAAATAAGGAAGATCCATTTTTTAATATGATTTTTAGAATGTAAGGTGATATCTCAAAAATAATAGGACCTAGTGTATGCAACTAAGGTTTAAAAAATGATTATTTGAACAATTTACTATGAAATTTTGAGATTGAAAGTGGATTTCTGATTTAAATATACAACTAAAAATTCAAAAAAATATTGAAAAATGCTTGATTGAATAAGACCTAGTATGTGCAACTAGGGTTTTGACAAATAAATATTTTTGAAAATTACTATTGAATTTTGAAATTTTAAGGGATTTTCTAATTTAAATATGATAGTAAAAATTCAAAAAATGATTAGAAAATTATTGGAAAAATACTAGGACCTACTACGAACAACTAGGGTTTGAAATAAATTTATTTGCAAATTACTACAAAATTTTAAAATTTAATGCTAATTCTTGATTTTATTATGTAGGTAAAAAGTTTAAAAAAAAGGAAAAAATAGTAAGAACTTTACCCTTGGGTTTTTAGGATTTTTATGCACAAATGAAGTAAGTCAGGTTCACCAAATGATTTAACAATTTTGGAAATATTGGTATATTATTCCTAATTTAGTTAAAGGGTCTGAGTAGTAAAATAAATAAATAAATATGAAAATATCAAGATACTAATTTGTAAAATTTGATTTTAATTCAAACTTTTCTAAAAATAGTAATAAGGGGAAGAAAACAAGACTTAGCTAGAAATTGATTGATCTAACTGAGATAGAGGCTAGAACTCACTATGTAGGAC
Organism: Torreya grandis; assembly: GCA_037957365.1. Lineage (NCBI taxonomy): Eukaryota > Viridiplantae > Streptophyta > Pinopsida > Cupressales > Taxaceae > Torreya > Torreya grandis. Next base: position 3,208,295 of record JARHVA010000433.1, on the reverse strand, counting down.
TGAGACACTATCAAAAACTAAGATCTAAACTTCATTTTGTGATTGGACAAGAGTGTCAAAATTGGATAGGAGTGGCACCAACATCTTATTCTAACTCTACCATTGTTGTCTTGAGGATATGAGCTTTCTAGGTTTTGTTCGCTAGGTCTATGTGACCCTATCTATGAAATTTTAGTAGTTAGAAGTTTGTAGAGCTCCTTGTAAAGTAGATTCTCTATTAAAACTCTATCTTCCATTATGTTTTGACCAATTATGAGAAAATAATGGGGGTTAGTGTGTATAAGATTCACTAGACATGGATCCACATCCCTTGTGTGGGCACGCTGCCTACATACTAACACTTTGAAGAGGGATCAAGCCATATGTAGTTCTCCCACTTGATGTGATTTATGAAATTATGTGTATGAAGATGTAGAATTCTAAATTAAATGTGTTTGAGGTGGCTAGGGACTGATATAAGGATTTTAATAAGCTTTTAAGTGTGTTAGCTAGTTGTATGTAGAGAATAGGGAAGATTTATTGAGTAATATTGCTTGAATTCTTTCTTACTTAGTGATAATTTCCAACCCTTTCCAAATTATATTTGAATGGGATTTTATAGGGATCTATTGGTCATGGGTTGAATATAATCACATTAGGATGACAACAATAAGGATGGGAAAATAAAATAAACTGACCATTGGGGCCAAAAATGGAGTTGGACAAGAGCACTGAAAGTGGACAGGAGTGGCACCGATGTTATAGTCCTAGTGTGGTGTTATTGTCCTAAGCATATAGGACCTAGGGTCATTGATTTATCTTAGATAGAGTAGTCTAGGTGAGCTGGGACTAAATCTAGAAGGTTATGGATGACTAGAAATTAGTGAAAATAATCCTAATAGGGTTATTAGAGTAAGAAAGAGGAACCAAAGGGTTGGGTGTCATTAGCCATGCTCAAGTTGTCAATTTTTACATTTTATATGACTACAACATCACAAACACAAGTATTGGTGCCCAAGTATAAGTTTCATAAATGAAAAGGGTGTGGCAGAGTGCCAAGAATAAATGCTAATAAGAGGACCTATAACTAGACCATAGACCTTATAAATATTAGAAGGTTATAAGATGAGAATTAGAGGACTCAAATTTTAATTATAACCACCAAGTGGGTAAATAGAGGACACCAAACATCAACCTACCTAAAGCACAATTTTAAATTTAAAAATAATAATAAGAAAACCATCAACATTAATGGAAAACATGGGTTATAAAATATTTTATAACAATGGAATGATCTAGAAGCCTAAAAATTATACAAGGAATCATAGATTTGGAAGACAAAAAGTAGTCTAGATGCTAAGGAAAGTATGTCTAATTTTTCATTAAACTATAATCATACTTCCCATGACCCTACTCTTCCCTATGATTATAAAAAAAATCACATGTAGACTACCATCTTGGTTCATCCAATTTTGAGACATTTCTTGCTTGCAAAGACACTCTCTTGATCTACATATGGATCTCTTACACCTCCTAGGCCACTTTGCACACTAACAGACCCTTTGCATGCATCTTGGAACCCTTCTAAGGTCCCATTAAATACCTAAGATGGGATTTTGACCTAGGACACAACTTATGGGAGAAACCCAAGGCCTAGGCCACACTTTTCCTTCACAAAATCTATAGCCTAGGATGTAGCCTGACCAAAACACATGTTTTGGGCCTCTAACAACCAAAAATGGCTAGTTTATAGTCTTTGGTGGATTGGGGAGGCCCTATATCATTCCATTTGTTCCATTTTTCTCCAAATAATTTTCTTTATTCTTGTATCTCTTAACTCTCACACCTTATTTAATCCTTGTTGATTCATTCTTATCACTCTTGAGCTTGATTGGTGACAGAAGATCCCATATACTGTTGCACATTGACTTGGAGACTCCATTATTGCTCTCAATTGTTCTTGCTTCCTTATGGCTTGCTCCAAGCTTATAAATTTGGCATTTAACCTAACTTTTGGACTTTGTTGGAGCTCTCACATCCTTTTAAGTTATCACTTCACTTGCTCTTGGTTGTTTGGACATTAGTTTGGACTTGGTTCTACATTATAATACTATCTTCCTCCTTTATTGTATCAAACTTAAATTCTTGTTTTATATAACATATACACAATATTTTGGGCTTTATATGAGGGAAATTTTTTATGTAAAGTGAAACTCCTTTGTTTAGTGTAGCATATGTGCTAAGGTTTTCTATTTTTGTGCTAGTTTAGTTTATTATGTACATGTTTAGAGTAGATTCTGAATTGTATTCATTCTTTCAACCCTTTAAACATCTTTCCCCTTAAAAAATGTCTTTAATTATGTAATATTTCTTGATTTTTAATCATTAAATTTCTTGGTATATGATCTTATGTTCATTTAGCTTAATTATATTGGTTAAAATGGCATTCCCCCATTCATTCACATGCTAGAAATAGGTTCATTTGGATAAAGGCATTAGCTCAAGTTTCTAAAATTATATGCTCTCTCTCTCTCTCTCTCTCTCTCTCTCTCTCTCTCTCTCTCTCTCTCTCTCTCTCTCTCTCTCTCTCTCTCTCTCTCTCTCTCTCTCTCTCTCTCTCTCTCTCTCTCAATGTCATTTCCCTTTATAAATTACATTTCAATTAGTAGGATTTCATGTTTTTAAAATGTATTTCATGCTTGATAGTGCTATCTTGTTTAAATAGCTTACTATCTCATTCTTTATGCATTGAGTGTCACCCCCTTATTACTTGCTTTACTATGGTTATATCCACTAGAGATGCCTACATTTTTTTTGTTCTTGATCATGCTATCCCTAACCTACTTTATGAGTATGCCTATATCTTAGTGTAATATAGCAAAATGGATAACCTTTATAGGTGTTTGCTTAAGTACCCTCTGTACCCCCTACCAAACTCTAGTGGTTCCATTCATATTCTTGGAGCTAAATTATAGCACACCCAATGGGACCCCACATAAGTTCTCACTCTAATTATGTCCTCTTTATAACTCTCTTATCCAATTCCAATATCATAGCCATAAGGCTTTTCTTTCATCTATGTTTTGGATCTCTCTTAGTTGTTTGATTTTGCCTTGGTTTTATGTCTTCTTCCATGCTAGTTCTCTAACCATTTGCCTTTTTAATCTATTATTTTGCTCTTGTTTCATTGCATCCATGGCCATCCTCCCACCCATGGGATGCCAATCCCATCAAATTTAAGGTCTTATCCTTGAGCTCACTCATGAGTAGGCTAAGGCTAAAATAGAATACCATAGACACCATAGGTTCCAAAAGGTTTCATAAACACAACATAGTGACCTAAACCTTCTCATGTTCTACAAGGAACAAGATTGTAAAATCCATAACCAATGATCCCACTTACCTTTCCACTAGTTTGAGCATTATTTGTTCGAGGATACCTCCTTGAGACTTTAGCTTGAGTTTCATTCACCTATTAGGGCTGAAGATGACCCCATTTTATAATTGGGGCCCAATTAGTTATGAATAATCATTGATGAATATCATAGGTGGCTTCATTTGAATGAATATCACTTCTCTTCCCTTAAGAATAGGCAATATGCTTCCTATGGAGACATAGATCATACCCAATTTGGTTCAAGTGTCTCAACCAGTTCTCATGTGAGTCCCCAACCTCTTTCTCATTAAGAGACTCTATAGAAAGAACCCCCCATGCCCATGTTGAGAGACACATGAATTCTAACTCGTTGAGGCATCCACATCATGTGGAGTCCTCCCATCCTCCTAGTCCCTCCTTTAGAGTCTTAGATGAGCATGTTGATTTTGATCACCACTTGTGGACTAAAGATCCATGGGATGCTTATCCTAAACATTAGTGCCCTAATGTAGACCCTCATCTTATGACACATGGCTAACACCATGGAGACTTAGGTCACCATGACCATTTCCATGGGCATGTCATGTCATCTCATTATCCCCATAAGGAATGGTACCTTGCCCATGGGTAATCCCCATGCCATGATAGGGATTATTTCCATCATGAACATCTCCCACATCATGAGCCACCTCAGCATTTCAACCTTCATGATCAGTGTTGTGATGAGTCCTATTAGCATAGGAAACATCATAACCTCCATGAGTCTCCCCAAGAAGCTCATCACCAACCTGCTATCAACCATGCCTGTGAGGATCTCTATAGGAATCCTCTAGCCCTTTGGGTGCATGTTATTCCTCTTCCTACTCCTATCCATAAGATTCCTAAATTCAATGGAACTTAGGATGTTTGTCTTACAGAGCATATCATGAAATTTATGATGGCGTGTATGGATTGGTAACATGATGAAGGCATGATGTTAAATCTCTTTGCTCACTCCTTATGAACCAAAGCTCTTGTTTAGTTCCAGAATCTGCCTCCAAATTCTCTTTCTCAATTCTAATTCCTTATAAGTGACTTCCTCTAGTAATTCAATATCTTTAGACCATTTAACCTCAACATCCAATCACTTACCTCCATGGCATAGGCCAAGGGTGAGTCAAATTTTGAATTTGTACATAGGTGGTGTTTAAATGTCTATATGTGTAGGATAATGTTCTTTGATGATCAACTTTATGATATGTTCAAGTGAAAATTGAGGTAGGAGGTTTACCTTGAGGTCCTAAAGTGTGAACCCACTTATTATGATGAAGATATTAACTAGTGTCTAAAGATTAAAGGTTTTGAGGTGTGTGTAGGCATTCACCTTGTGTCAACCCAAAATTCATCTTGTTCACATGATCATAACCATAATGTGACTGATGATTGTGTCACGTATTCTCCTCCCAAGAAGAAGGATAAGAAATATAGTCATAAGTTTAATGCTCTAAACAAGAGGCCAACCAAAAACAATGCCCCCAAAATGAGCACTGTAAAATCATAGATAGTGTTCAAGGAGCCTCTACCTAATCATGATAAGTAAAATAAGAAGAAGAATAAAACCAAGGTTTAGGCCCAGTTTTCCTCATCTTGCTCTTTTACCTCTTCTAACTCCTCTTTCTAGGTTGACCTACAGGGGAAGGCCAAACATGAGAGTATCAAAGTAATTACTACTATCAACATAGCCTCTACTAAGTATGAGTGCTTTGTCAACATGTGCTTGGGTTGACCAACCAACCCTATCAGAGACGGTAGTGGTGTGGGACCTCCTACCTAGCCCATAGGGGTAGGGGAACCCAAAGTCAATTTTTAATTTTGGTGTAACATCCCTCACTAGGATAGACAATGCCTATACATAATCATATAGGAGTTATAGAGACTCTTGATTGGGATTTCCATTTGGGACCATCTTCACCTTTGCCCTGAGCAAAGGGGTCCCATCTTTGATGAGCTTGGTCTCTATCATGAGGGTCTATTATGGGATGATGTCAAGGTTTTCTTCAAATCTAAAATTTTCACTCACCCTCATCCTCCCATGTTATCTTTTGACCCTACCTCATTACCAACCACTTCAGTTCTTACAGAGAGGGATAGGTTCTCGATCTACATTGAGACCTTCATCGATGAATGTCATGTCAAGATATGCATCATTAATGAAGGATTTTTTTTAACATCATGCCCCTATGTGTGTTCACTGATCTTGGGATTAGTCATAAGAAGCTCTCTAATTCTCACCACAACTATGTTAGTTTCAATAATGACATGGTTTTATCAGTTGAAAACATGAATTTTTAGGTCAAGTTTGGCCCCGAGATAATCAAGATCAAGTTTTGTGTGATAGACTTGGATCTCTCATACAATATGATCCTTAGCCATGTATTATTACCATATAATCAATCACATCAACAACATTTCAAGTGGTCCAGTTCGTGTATGAAAGTGAGGTTCATAGCATGGATGTAGGCCCAAATCACTAAGAATTTATCTATGCTAAGATAAATCCCTCTAAATAGGCTTTAGTTGTCTCCTCATGGGGCCCTATGGGTTTACCCAAGGCTCTCACCTCTAAATTTTGTTTTCTCAAGGATGAGCATTTTGATCTAGCTAAGTACCAATCAATGTTCATTCGTTTGGATTTTAGCATGCATTAACCAACTCCCTCTTTTATCCTATGTCTCCAAAGTGGCTCTTCCCTTCTCATAGACCTATTTTAAGATGTCTCCCTAAACGTTGATTTTCCCCTCTCTTTTTGTTTCTCCCATCAGAGTATTGAATCTCTCAATGCATCTTTCATAGAGATTGTTGAGTCATTATGTCTATTCTTGAGTGTTATTCCATCTATGGTATAGCATGTAACCTGATCAATGAAAGATATTATAAGAATCTCATGTCTATGCATCATATGCACTACCATCTCTTACTTATTTGGGTTTAGAGGTTTCATTCACTAATAATGAACCCACCTTTAGTACTCTTATGTTTTGTGTCATGACTAGTGAGCCTAAGGATATGGATGCTCCATTTAATTTTTATCACCTTTTCCCAGTTGTTTAGCCTGTTTATAGGTTAAAGAGTGGCCTACCCTAGGGGTATGCCTTTGGTTAGGCTAAAGTGATGGTCTACCCTTAGGGGAAGGATTAAGCCTAGGCTTTTGGTGCTTTGGTGAGCCTCAATGCTTTCCAACACACTCTCTCTAGGCTCCCATTTGGTGTATTTCCCCTCTCATGACATCCATCATTTGACCTTGTGGGTATCCATAGTTATTTTTATTGTTCACTCCTCCTTGGATGCACATTGGTATATAAGTAAAGTCTTTTTCTTCTTTTAGTTGGTCAAGTTATTGTTTGTTGGTGGTTATCCCTCTACTGACTCCCTCTCTCCTTTTTTGTAATTCTTTTAGGTGGTGTGGGTTAGTGATCATAGTTGATTAATACTTATCTATCTTTCCCTAGCTAGTATTCATCTTTCATGGGCCTCCTACCACCCCTCCTCACCTCTCATTGTAGTTGGTATTGTGACACTATCTCCTGATTGGCCCCTATATAATGGTAGTGACTCTATTAACTAAGGTGCCTTTCCTACCTCTAACATTTTGACTCCTCCTTGCATCTGCACAATAGAAAAACATGGCCTTAGATCAGTTGTGTGGGCCTTGTAATAAGATAAATGTGTTCAACTAACATGTTTTTCTTGTCCCCCTCTCATTATTTTTTGGGAAAGTTTCGGGCTCTGTCGAACTCTCCAAGCCTATTTTTGGCCCTTTCTAGCTTAAGATATAGGTTTTAGGTCTAAACCATATCCTGATAGTGGGCCAATCCCTAGGTTTACCTAAGTATGCTATGACCTAGGATAGGGCCTTCTTTTTTCCCTCTATTAACCTCTATTTTGTTTTGTTATTACTCTTAGAACCATAAAACTTTCATCTTAAGGGTTTTTTCCAATTCCAAATGTAATTGTGGAGTCTGTTTCTCTCTTTGAGTCTTCTTTGGGTCTATTTTGGGACCATTATACTCTATTAGACCCCCAAGTTTTCTATCATATTAGGCCCATGTACTCTTTACTGGATACACCTTCAGATAAAAGTTAATCTCTCTACTTCTTTCAATCAATAGTTTCTGAACTCATTCGTAGTGGATCCCTATTGACTCCCTCTTCCTCTTGTATGCATCCAAATTTTCTCACTTCATTTATCATCACTAATAATCCTATTAGTCGATACTAATTCCACTTATCTCATTTATCCCATCTTAAAATCACCCCTTCTAGCTATTTATTTGATATCCCTTTTTATTATTTCTTCACTCAGTAACCTTTATTCATCCCTACCGATCAATTTATTTATCCTAAATCTCTATTATCCCATACTAATCTATGTTATTAATTATTTGGGAATTTTAAATTCCCATGACCCACCCACCCACCTACACTATCCTTTTCTTAGGCTTTCCTATAAGCCTACTCCCCTAGTCATGACCTAATCACCTTCTAATCCCACCTAACACTCACCTAACCTCCTTATAATCATCATTAACCCTAAAAAGGACTCTATAACCTTCTGAATACATAGCCTTCTCATTCTCACCCTCTTCTCTAGAAGCCTCCAAATCTAGAGGCTTCTAAGGAATTTTAAATTCCTTGGATAATCTACAACCCTTGATCTCCTCCAACCAAGTTTAAACCTCAACCATTGATCTTTTCCTCCTTCCTCTATTTAAACAAGACCACTCCTCAATTAGAGTTATCTATCAATCTTATAACAAATCCATGTCCATCCAATCCTTCATTGAATAAATCATCAAGAATCCTTATCATGCCATCATAATGTACATAATCTAATTCAAGGTAATCAATCATCCTAATCTCTTTGTTTTCATTCTGTTTGATCTTGGTTTAAAGCATTTAGCTTTAGGATTTAAGTGTATGATTGAATAACTTGTTCATCTAATTGCACATAGTGCTAATGGCTTTATACTTTACTTAGTGGTTTAAGATTTGATTGGTTTAAATTAGTTAAATTTAATCCATAGAGCTTAAAATTCATCTACATTATGGTGACCATGTTGGGGCAGGCACCATTTAGACTAATCTTGTGAGTGTGAAAGTGTGACAATAATACTTGCAGGAAAGATTTAGGATGAAGTTGGTGGCTCCAAGTCTCATATTTATCTTATACAATCCTCTTTGCTACCAAAAAATTTTAACATTAAACCTTTGTAATAAACCATAATTTTTATTGAAATTGACTCTTGTGTTCATTTATAAACACTCTATTTTTTTTTAGGTTAAACTAGACCTTTTTAGTCCATTATTTTTTATTACGTTGATTTATTCTACATATTTGCTAACTGTCTATATTATGACTACTTTATTTTGTTACATTGCATTGGATAACTAAAAACTTCAAGAGGTGCATTAATATTTAGATGTTTTATCAAGTGGTGTTTCTAGCAATTATGTAAGCTCCCTATATCAAAGTATATATCCGTGTGTTTCTCTACATTTTACATATTTGTCTACTAGGTAAATAGTAAGAGTAACATCTAATTAAAAAAAATTCATTGTGCCTTAATGGATTTTCATAGCTTGTTATAAAAAAAACTCATAGCACATGCTAGAGAGATGCTGGTAGGGGTCATAGAGTTCAGTATTTCACCTAAAATTTACATTTGATTAATAATCACAAAGTATTCTCATACCATGTTGTGCATATCCTACAATCCTTGTAATAAGATGTCCATACCCCATCTGAAGTATGCATTTTATAAATTTTCATGTAGCAACACACTAAAAATCATCTCTATAAGAGGCAATTCAATTTTCTTAGTATTTCTCTTTCTCAAAACTTTTAGCTTCATGTTAGCCTCTATATGGGGAATCTTATCCTCATATAAAAATCTCCATTTTCATAAGTATCTCCATCTGCATCCACAATTCTAAAGGACCAGCTAGCTAAAAGGGGCCTAAAGCTAGCATTAATTCTTCACCATCTCTCACCAAACCCTTCTCAAAATCTCCCTCCTTATCAAAAATGCCAAAATCTAATATCCCTTCACATCCTCAGACAATTTAAGAGGAATAATAGTCTTTCCAATCTATGAATTGAATTCATAGAGAGTGGCATGGCCAAAAAACTAAATCAATCTTATATGTATATTATGGAGTTTGGCTTTACACCTACCAAATGTGTTGGTTTATAAATCTCCAATGCAATTTCAACAAATCCATTTTCAATCCAGTCTTGGTTGTCCTTGCTATGGACCTATCAAAATATTGATATTTCATTAATTTTTTTTGTGAAATAAGTACCATGCATTGGAGAGATGCTATCAAAGGTGTACTAATCCAAACACCAACATACCAGACTGGACAGTGTCCACCTTTGAAAGGTTTAGTGGCATATTGAAAATGTTTCAAAATTCTACCCACTTGACTATTCACTTGGAAACATCATTAATACTACTAGGAATTTTATAATTAATGTTTTCAAGTTTGGAATTATGATCCTTACTGATATAATATGTTTAGGTTCTAATTTTAAGTGTTTTTTTAGAATGGCATGATTTGGTTTATAAGGTTGTACATAGCATTCAACACAGTTGACTATTTAGGAATCCATTGTAAGCATTCTAGATGATTGTCCTACCTATTGTATATATTATAATAATATTTCCCAACACATGTGAAAACATGGATAGTTAAAGGTATTTTCAAGTGAAATATCTTTTTTAAAGCATTTGGGCTTCTCCAAAGTGCAGGGACCACAAAGATCAAGGAATAAGATATTGACCAGCCATACTGGGGTTAAACATCACATCACCATCGTGGATCATTTTCCAATGTCTTCATTGATTTTTTTATGCATTTTGGTTTGATTAAATAATGCAAGTAATAGATTTTTTTTTTAATTTCATATCTATCATTCTTAATATTATAGATAAAGGAGGTCAATGTTAAATTTTAGACTATTTAAGTAAGTTGCATGATAAACATAAGGCACCTTTTTTTAAATTAATAGACTTTCTTTTTAAAATTTTCATAGTTAATTACATATTATTGTCACATCATTTCTAGGCATTTTTAGACATCAAAAAATCAAAGTTGGTTCAACTACTCACACATTTTTTTCTTCTTGAAGGTTATCTAGTATTGTTCTAAGAAATGATTGGATGAAGAGTAAAAATCAAGAAAACTACTAATCATTTATTTTATAGGTAATATTATCATCAAAGAAAACTTTATAAAAACCACTAATCACTTGTCTTGCAGGTTGACATTTTGAAAGTATCAATAAAACTACTAATCTTTCACTTGTAGGCTGCATGTCAAAGACATCCTGGCATCCTAAAACTCATTTTGGTCTAAAAACCATTCTAATAACTTGGTATAAATCATATTATATATTCTTATATATACTTCTTTAATCATTCTAATATTTTTGTCTTGTGTATTCTTGCATTTTTTAAATATAATCACACATCTTAATCTAATTGGTTAACTAATATTTTGGTTTGCTTGTTTGTATCTTGAAGGATATGGTTGGTGTATGCTCTCCACTTTGCATCCTTACAATGATTCCTAGGGGATAAAAAACCACCTATAAACCTTCCATCATTTTTCTCTTCTATGGTGATAGTGAATGTGGATTTCACCACTACACACTAAATGAAACTCCATGTTCTTATGGATTCTAAAAATCAAGAGAGTTATCATTATGCACCTAAGCAAAATTCCCCATAAAGGGTTCTATGTAGTGAGGGATGGTTAGGAAATAGGATATATGGTGGCTAAATAGTATCCTACATATACTTAGGCCCCAACATACCTTTTTGTATATAGGGGATGCACCTAGAACCTTTTGTGTATACCTAGATTAGGAGCCTTCAGCTGTAATAAGTGTACCACTATAGGAGTCAGTATTAGCTCTAAAGTAGCCATTGAGTATGAGTGGGATTGAGAAGATTTAATCAATACCATAATAGGTCACTTGCATATAGCCTTACTCATTAATCCATTTGATGATATAGGTATTGGGTTACACACCCTTTAGTTTACTAATCATAGGTTTGTAACTTACTTGCTTGGGTGTGTGTTATGTTAGACCCATGTTGTTTGTAAGCTGAGTCATCCTTATACCTTAAACCTATACATACCTATCTAGGTATTTTCATGTCATCTTGTATATCCTTGACTCATCATTCTTTCATTTTTACATCTTTATCCCATCATCCTTTTGTACATATCAATCATGCATAACCTTGTCATCATACCGTTATACATATTATCCTTTTGTACATCCTTTTTCACATCTCATACTATTCCTCATCATAACCTTGACTTAATCCCCTCCTAATTTCACCATTTCCACCCACCCTTGATCATCCCCCATCACCTACATAGCTTAATCCCATCTTATACATCCTTATCCTAGCCCATTATACGTCCATCATCCCATTTTATGCATCTTGTACATTCTTATCATCCTCTTGAGCATATATCCTCATCTTATCATCATATCATCCTCTTAATCCCCTTTCTATAGTCTTATTCCCCATCACCCCCTTTTGTATCCACCCTATCCTAATCTAGTCATACCCATCTTATTTTATCTCATCATTGACCATACCCCACTATCCCATCTCTATCTCATCATTGCCTTTTTATATCCTTATACCATCTCCCACTTTGCCTTAAACTTATCTTAGTATAGTTATATTCCCTCATCATTGACTATATCCTAATCACATCTTATACATAATTTGTTATTTTTTACATCATTATTGCATCATCCCATTATACATATTAATCTTTGTACATCTTATTCTAGTCTCACCAATCATTAGTCATACTCCATCAGATATCTCAATCACATCTTTTATATCCTTGTCAACATCCCCTTATATATATTACCCTTTGTTATTGTCCATTGTATATCCTTTACATCTTTTAATCTTCTCCTCATCTAACCATATATTACATGTCTTGTATTATCATCCAAATCTTATTCTAAGTCCACAATCAATCATTTGTCTTGACCTTCTCTCCATCACCCATCTAGTCTAACCTCATCCTATCTTCCCCTAGTTGGCTTTCTAAGTCACACCCATGTCCATACCATTCATATCCCATTCATCTTACCCTTGATCATTTCATCACCACCTATCTATATTTGTCCTTAACCCCATTAGCCTTACCATCTTTATCACATAATCATATTCCATCCCATCTTGAAAAAATTAGTCCAAGGTCTTAAGCTAGTCTTCTCATTATTCATCCATATCATCCTATCATTATAATTCACTATCATTCATCATTTGGTCAGATCCCATACCTAGTAAATATCTTGATTACATGTTATCATATTGTCTTGTTTTGTGCATCCTTACCCCATATTCCTCTTGTATATCCTTTCATCTTTTACCTCCTTATCGTCATCCCATTATATCCTTTTTGTTGTTATATTTCATCTCCCATCTTGTCGTCACCCCATCCTAGTCAAACCATCTCCACTTATCATTTATCATCCCCTACATCTTCTAGTCACACCTTGGTCACACCTTGAACACCCTTAACATCATCCCCTTATTTATATTGTCTTTATATATCCTTTTCATTATCTTATCTCATCTCCCATCTTGTCTTCATCCTATCCTAAGTCTAGTCATATCTACTCATCATTAATCATCATCCCATCTCCCACATAACCTAATCATCACCTTATATATCCTTATCTTACCCTCTTGTACATGTCATTATTCTCTTGCATATCTTTTTATCCCCTCTTATCATTATAACCACTCATCATTACTCACACCAACATCACCAACATCTTTTCTTGTACATCCTTGACATCATCTTGTATATATTATCCTTGACTTACACTCTTGTGCGTATCTTTTTATATATCCCTCTAGTAACATCCTATCACTAGATCCATTCCATACCCTAATCACATCTAGTATAATCATCAACATCCTATCTTAAGTCCACTTTGTCTGTCATCAATCCTTTATTTTGACCTTTCCTCCATCATCCATCTAATCTAACCTCATCTTATCTTGTCTTAGTTGGCTCTTTAAGTCACATTTGATCATCCACATATCATTCATCTTACCCCCTAATCCTTTCATAATCATTTATATATATGCATCTTTGTCACATTATTCTATCACCTTCATCACCCCATCCATAATCAATCCTTTGACTTGACCTTGCCTTCATCACCCATCTAATCTAACCTTCATCACCCATCTAGTTTAACCTCATCCTGTCTTCCCCTAGTTGGATTTCTAGGTCACACCCATGTCCATCCCATTCACATCCAATTCATCTTACACTTGATCATATCATCATCACCTATCTATATTTGTCCTTACCCCCATTGGCCTTACTATCTTAATCACATAATCCTATTCCATCTTATCTCAAAAAAAATCATTCTAAGGTTTTAAACTAGTATTATCATCCACATCATCTTATAATCCTAGCCCACTATTTCTTATCATATAATCAAATATCATACCTAGCCAATATCATCTTATCACTTTGTCAATTTCAATCTAGCAAACCGATCAATAATCAATCTAAACATCTTTCCTATTCATAACTAGCAACTCGTACAATCATCTCCTTGCTATTCTAAACCTAAGCACCCATCAAATCCCTAAATCCTTTTCATAGCTTGATGATTGGGCATTGTTGATAGGTTATTAGCACCTCTTGTACTATTGGTCTAAATTTTGATCCTAAAATCTATCTCATCCACTCATCATCACTTTTTATACTAGTTTGATCCTTTGAACCTACTTTTTTCAATAATTCATATATAATCCTTAATTTACCTCCACATTAGCCCCCATTATCATCCATATTTTATCAACTATACTCATTTATTTAGACCTAGTTTGTGTAGACTAATACATCTTGGCAAACAAAGATGATGTCCTTTTGTGAGCTCTATAAAAGGGCATTTGCCTCCCTTCTAATCTTGATCCCATTGATCTCGAAATAACATCCCATACCCTTCCCCATCTAAGACCTCCTATCTCATAAAAATTAGTATCAACCTTCCTTGATGTGGTCACCCTAATCAATCAATATATCATGGAAAATAAGGATGAATTCCTCTTACAGATATCAAAGATGGGTGCTCACCTTCCCAATAACATTGAGCCTAAAAGCCTAAGGTCATCCCCAATCAAATTCCTACTCAATCCTCATCTCCATCATATCCCTATCTACCATCCACTAGCCCTCATCCTAGCCATGGCCTTTTCAATTCACAAATTTTCTTATTTTATAAATATCTTGATGAAAACCCATAGGTATTTTTATTGCATCTTATTGAGATGGGTGTCCAATTTCCCAAAGATCTTGAGCCCATCTAATTCACCTTACCCTCAAACCATCCTTATCTATAGTCAAACCCTCCATCCACCCATCATAGCCAATCATCCACCCCTTCCTCTACTAGCAAAGGGAATCTTATATTGGCCACCTCATTTATGACTAGTCCATCTACCCAGTCACGTCACCAATCATCTGATCTCAAGTCTAATGCTTTCACATCTAAGTCATAAAGTGAAGTGGGTCCTTATACTCCCCTTCCTATGTTTTTGGAATCATTTTTTCAACTTATTATCATTAACATGATGGTCTACCCACCCATATGACATCTTAATCCCACCAAGCCTAAGCTCTCCTATTATAAAGCAAACTAATATTATCTCTATCATCAAACTTAGGGACACATTAAATGATGTTAATTTTTTTTGAGATTATGCCCAAGACCTCTTCAATCATGGTGACATAGTAACTAAGGAGGAACTAGATGAATTTCTCTCCCTGGATAAACAAGAAGAAGAATGCCAAGATTTTATTCCCTATCATGATCAAGCCCTTCCTCTTCTAAGACAAGGTCAAGGCATCTTATCTATTCTTCATGATCCCCCTATATTTTACCACCCATCCTCCATCAACCACAAGTCTACTCCCCATAATACTAGTCCTCCCATATCCCATTATTCCTTTCATGGACCAATCTTCGATCAATCCCTTGTCCCTCCATCATCTTACTCTCACCCATTGTACTAAAAACCCCACATTGAGAGGACAACTATGGAAAATTGTCCTTCTACTAGTATAATTACATCTTATACATTGAATTTAATAACACAAGTCTTATTTTCATTATGATCATGTACCACACTAGTATCTGAATCAGATTCCTCCTTAGAAACATCATCCTTCATCGATATTACAACAAATATTAATAATGCATATCTTATTGAGGATACCTTAATCATATACCTCCAATCCATCACCAGGCATACCTTTGGATCCTTATCAAGATGATGAAGTCATAATCAAGTTCTTGAGCACTTTATCTTTTGAAGATTTTTTGAGTGGATTTGATCCTACTAGGGAGGCATATACTACAACTAGTCTTAGTGATCCTTTTGAGATTATTGAAGACACATTATCTGACATTGAAGCTAGGGATCATAGTTACCTTTATTAGGAATATGCTACCCATTATTCCCTTAATCCATCACACAACATTAATCATCAACCTCACCTCCATAATTCTTATATCCCACTCCATGATGGGAATAAATAGGAACATGCATTATTGGATTCCCCTCTGCATTAAACATCGTGTGCCACAAATATAAAGGTCTAAGACCATATTCCAAAAGTTGTAAATTAATATAAAATAATCTTTTATCCTATCATTCAAAATCAAGAAAATTCAAATCATCAGCCTAATCAATAATATCTTCTCCTAGTGAAGCCCAAAATCAAGCACTAGGGTAATGTCAAAGTCAAAACAATCATCATATCTCCAATCAAAAATCAATCTCCTCTAGTGAAGCCCACAATCAAGCACCAAGGGGTAGTCAAATTCAAACCCCATAATCAAAACCAAATAATGTCAAAATCATTAATAATCAGATGGTTGGTAATCATCTTCATATCTAGATCAAAGAATCAACAAATTAAAAGGTCTTAGATCCCTTGATCTCATAGCACTAATCTAAAGAATCCCCTTCATTATATCCAATAGTGTATTTGACTATCAAACCCCATTTCCACTCCCCATTTCTACATATCAACCATCCTGATCATCTTATATCCTTTCATCAAAATCATGACATCATCCTATCCATACCATATCTCAAATCCTTGGGCAACATTATCCCTCATAGAGGTTACATAGACACCTAGTTAAAATGTCTAGAGGATGTTAAATCAAGAATTAATAAAGGCCACCGATACATAATCCTAGCATCACATATCTCCATAATAGGCATCAGCTAAAGATCATAATGATGTTGGCATCTTACATCTCACCCACCTCTAATAAATTAAGATGCCATAGAAAAATTATTCATCCAATGGTGAAAACAAGTCTTCTAGTGCCTTGGGCAAGTATTATGATGAAAATTGATTTTTGACATCATGTTAAATAATTTTTTATCTACATTGTACCTCAACACTTGGGTGAAAAATCCATCCATCTCTTGTTACTCCATCTATACTTTTTCATTCTTCAGCAACTTTGTCTATCCATATCATCCTTATCCATCTTATCCCTTAGTCCATTATTCCTACCCATCATCTTCCATCATATCATACATCATATCTCATATTCCTTTTTTCCTTGACCTTCACAAAGAAGTGGAAGGTGTCTTGAGAAATATTCCAAAACCATCTTGGCACATCCTTTAATGAACACTTGGGGATATAGGCACTTAGTTCCTTCATGATGTGGTCATTAGCAATCCTGAGTCCATTTTCCCTTGGCCCTCATCCTCTTTTCCACATCACCCTCATCCTTTTATCAACTCACCCATCATTCCATTCATCCTTATCTTAGTTTTTAATCTTAGTATTCCATTTATTAGTAACCCCATTTGTATAGTGTACATACATATCCCAAAAATCCCTAAAATTTTAAATATGTCAAAAACCCTAAAAATCATAAAATTTGAAAAATCCAAAAATTATCCATGGTGTCTTGTCTTATCCCAAATCCCCCAGTTCCATCCATTTCCATCCATCTCATATTTTTCAATTTTTAGATACTAAAATCCATCTTGAAACCAAATCAGAGTGGTCACCCATCTCCCCATATCTTCTTCATCTTTTTGACTAAGTGTTATTAACACACATATCCTTGTTAAATAATTTAATTTGGCACCCATCACTTATTATTAGTTTCCTTTTCATATATAGCACCCATCAAATCACTTCTTTGCTAGTATGAAATTTAATTAATCCCATCACCTTCTTTATCATTACCTCTTCATACCTAGCACCCATTAAATTACTTATTTGATAGTATAAAGGCTATTTGATCCCATCATCTCCTAGTCTCCTTGCTAGATTAAACTCTTATATGGCCTTGTCTATTGCTAATCCTTGGTCATCAATTTTCTACACCGCCTTCCTTGGCCACTTTTTAATCTAATTTCAAGACCATATCAGTATTTAAAGACATTATCATGTCACCAATCCTTCCATCTTAAACTAGGGCCAACACCTCATCCTAATCCTAATCATGATCATCCTATCTAAATCCAATTCCCCAATCATCATCATAACCAACTTAGTCCAATCACTCATCCCATCCTTAGACAATACATTGCAACACTACATGTAGATATTTGTTTACTTGGTTTTTCTTGTTTGTCTTATTATTTGTTTACATCATAGCTCTTTTTGCCTATTGGGAAATGAATGAGGATGCTAAGAGGACACAAAAAGTGCCATTGAGGATGTCGAGTTCACTACTTTCCCATGCAATTTGGTACCACATCCTCTTGGTCATGTCTATATCCGGGGCATACATTTAACAAATTACTTAGACTATGATTAACTTTATGAAATTTTTAATGCCTTCATCACCTATACTATCATCCTTTCTCTAATCATCTAACCATCCTTATTTCTATCAATAATCTAATCCTCTCACCTCATCTAATTAGCATCTAATATTTTATCCTTTAATCACTAACATCATCCTATAATAAATAATCATCTTCATCATTATATTTGATTCTCTAATTAAAACTACATCAACCTAAGGTCCTTTTAGGACTATGTATGTAGCACTTGGCCACTTTTTAGCTCCCAAGGGTAGCTCAGCCATTATCTCCTCTCTCCTCATCATCCATCTTCACATCTCTCTTATCTTTCATCATCCTTGAGTCTTGCATCAATATAATATTTAACATATATATCAATCATTCATTAATTAATATATTGATAGATTTCCATACCCACAATCATCTCTTAGATCTTTTCATCAATCCCCTGTACTTGTCAATTAGGCATAACAAATATCAACTTCCATATTTTCTTCCATTAATAATTTATTGGTCAATCAATTATCACTCCCTTTCATGTGTCTTTGTTAGTGGCATCATCATTATGACTCAATGAGTTAATGCAATGCAGTCTATTGGTCACTCAATCATATCATTACTTCTCTATCATCACCTTCATAATATTGATCAACTTAGCTTTGAGTTACACACCTCACTAATCTTATCAAATCAATATTATATTGGCTAACATCTCTCCTTTGCAAGAATCCTTGCTTGGGATACATCTAAATCTTTCATCCTTTTAATCCTATCATCATCATCATGTTATGGTTGATTCCCCTTTAGGATGTGTCAATAATAATGACAACATCATCTTTACTCCTTGTGCATTTGTCCTTGATAGGGGCATCATCAATCTATAGCTCATTGCTCAAGTCAAATTTTGTTTCATCATCTATGTCACACTTGGCATCCCATCCCCTCATCTATCCATTGCATCCCACTCCTTTTTTCTTATTTTGAGTGTCCATCCATCTCATTCTTCCCTACATGTACCCTCAAGGAGGCATCATATCCACAAATGTTATCCACTAACAACATTATCTACTTACTTCATCCATGAAATAATTTTTATTTGAAAGACCATTACTCCTTTCACTTCATCCACTTGCAATGCCCTTTCAAAGAGGGTTAAAATATATGCATCCAAATTCACTCACTTTATTTATCATCACTAATAATCCTATTAGTCAACACTAATTCTACTTATCTCATTTATCCCATCCTAAAATCACCCCTTCTAGTTATTTATCTAATATCCCTTTTTATTATTTCTTCACTCACTAACCTTTATTCATCCCCACCAATCAATTAATTTTTCCTAAATCTCTATTATCCCATCTTAATCTATCTTATTCATTATTTGGGAATTTTAAATTCCCATGACCCACCTACCAACATATACTAGCCTACTCCTAGACTTTCCTACAAGCCTACTCCCCTAGTCATAACCTAATCACCATATAATCCTACCTAACACTCACCTAACCTCCCTCTAATCATCATTAACCCTAAAAATGACTCTAGAACCTTCCAAATATAGAACCTTTTCTATTATCACCCTCCTCTCTAGAAGCCTCCAAATCTAGAGGCTTCTAAGGAATTTTAAATTCCTTGGATAATCTACAATCCATGATCTCATCCAACCAAGTTTTAACCTTAACAATTGATATTTAAATATTATGTATATTTAAACAAGACCATTCCTCCATTGGATCCATCTAAAAATATTATAAAAAATCCATGTCAATCCAATCCTTCATTGAATCAATCATAAGCATCCTCATCATGCCATCACAATGTCCACAATTTAAGTCAAGGTAATCAATCATCCTAATATTTTTATTTTCATTTCATTTTATCTTGGTTTAAAGAATTTAGCTTTAGGATTTGAGTGTATGAATTTAGCTTTAGGATTTGAGTTTATGAATTTAATATATTTTTCATCTAATTACACTTAGTTATAATGGATTTAGACTTTACTTAGTGGTTTGAGATTTGAGTGGTTTAAATTAATTAGCTTTAATCTATAGATTTCAAAAATCATCTACACCCATTTCACTATGGTTCCTATAAGTTTGGGCTTATAATTATAGTTGCTCTAAGACTTTCTCTAGTCTTTACCAACTAGTATTCATCCTTCATGGACATATTACCACCCTTAGTCACCTCATCCCATAGTCAGTGTTAGTCTTTACCCCTCGATTGTGACTTAATTGTGTTCTTTGTCTCCCTTATACAACTTACTTATCTTGTTTCATGTCAAGATGATCCTTCCATAGTGTATTCTTGCACCGCTAACCCCATTATGGTGTACCTCTTAGTGGCATTTCACATTTATGGTGTTAGTTGAGGCAACCCAAGATCCACCACTATTGCTTGGATCATCAATGACCCATGGGACTATGAGCTTGTTAATATTGGTTACCTCCTTACCAGTGAGATGAATAATGCAATCGAGTATCACACAATCATTAGTGATTTGAATAATGCTCATGTGCTAAGAACATGTTATGTGTAGTTATTCTATGACTCACTCTTATCTGTGTTGCAACTCACTAGTGCTTGGTCTATCCTTAGCTCTAATTTGTTCCCCCTCTTCAAGGTGGTGCATGATTTACTCTCTTCCTCCAAGGATGTCCACATCACCCTTATCCCTCATAGGGAGAACACTAGTTATATCACTTTATAAAATGTCATTCTAGATTGTATGATTTGATTTGATATCACTTATGTCCCTTATATGTAGAAGTTATAACTAGAGCTAGAGCTAGATTTAGATTTGGATTACACAGTATTTATACTCTCACCCATGGATCATGTCATTGACTTCTTTTTCCACCTTATTTATTTTGTAAATGTAGGTAATTTTATATTTTATCATTTTAGTTATTATTTTCCTTTGTGTTTATGTGGATTCCAAGTACTTAAAAACAATCCTTGACTTGTACCTAGGGGGCATATGTAATTGTACTTCTCATGACCCTACTCTTCCTTATGATTATGCATCAGCTTATGTGTAGAATACCAAATTGGTTCATCCTATTTGAGACATTTATTTCTTGCATCTACACACTCTTTCTCTACATATGGATCTCCTACACCTCACTGGCCTCTCTACACACCGATAGACCCTTCACATACCTTTTGGTGCCAAATTTGGGTCATGTTGACCACCCAAAATGGGTTATTTGACTAAGCCATGGCTTATAGGAGAAACTCATAGCCTAAGCCACACATTTCCTTTACAAAATTTGTTTAGACCTCCTCTTAGCTAGAATTCATGTTTTGGGCCTCCAATGGCCAAAAATAGCTAGTTTTTGGTCTTTGTTAGATTGGGAAGGCCCTATATCACTCGATTTATTTCATTGTTATCCAAATATTTTTCATTCTTCTTATCTCTCTTAAATTTCATGCCTTCTTTAATTCTTTTTGATTCATTCTTGGCACTCTTAGATTTATTGGTGATAGAGGATCCCATATACTATTGTGCATTATCTTGGAGACTCCATTACTACTCTCAGTTGTTCCTGCTTCTTTATGGCTTGCTTCTAGATTCTACATGTGGAATTACACCTAGTTTGTGTACTTGGTTGATCTCTCACATCCTTGAAATTTTTTACTTCACCTCTTATTGGATATTTGGACATTGGTTTGGATGTAGTTCTACACTACAACCCTATCTTCCTCCTATGTTATCTCAAACTTGGATTCTTGGTTGGTATAACATCTACACACTACTTTTGATCTTGATCTGAGGGTACTTTGTTATGAAAAGTTAAACTCCTTTGTCTATTATAGTATAGATTCTTAGAGTAGATTCTAAATTGTATGCATTCTCTCAACCCTAAAAACATCTTTCCCCTTCAAAAATGTCTTTCATTATTTAAGATTGCTTGATTTTGAATCATTACCTTGATTCATATATGCTCATGTTCATTTAGCTTAATTAGTTTGGTTAAAATGGCAGTCCCTCATTCAATCACATGCTATAGATATTTTCATTTGGATAAAGGTAATATCTTAGGTTTCTAAAATTGTAGGTTCTCCCTATCTCTTTCTCTATTGAAAACATCATTTCCCTTTCAAAATCACATTTCAATTGGTAGGATTGCATGTTTCTAAAATTTATTTCATGCTTGGTAGTGATATCTTATTCAAATATCTTTCTTTCACTTTCTTTATGAATTGATTATCACCCCATTATTGCTTGATTTACTCTAGTTATATCCATTAGATATACCCTCATCCTTTATGTGTTTTATCATGCTAGCCCAAACTTGGTTTAAGAGTCTACCTATATCTTGGTTTAAGCCAAAAATTTGGATAAACTCTATAGGTTATGATTAGGCCATAGTGTCCCTAATATAGTCATCTTTATATGTGTTTGCTTAAGTACCCTGTGTACCCACTGCTAAACCTTAGCGGTTTTGTTTAGATTCTTGAAGCTACATGAACCATGAGCTGAAGAGCTAGTGACCCAATGCCTTGAGTGTGTAAGGCTTAAAAGATAATATTTCATTTAATATGCATTAAAATTTTATATTCATATTGATTTTGAGTTGAAACTATAGCTTTACATCTAAGTGTGTATATTATAATTATCCATTCATTAATGATAAAAGTTCCATTTTTTCAAGCTAAGTCTTATGTGTTTTAGAGTGTTTATTCTAGCTACATTGTCTAAGAAATTTTTTAATCGAGCCCCTTAATCATGATTACATTAGTTTGGTATAATAATAAGGTTTTGAAACTTAGATTTTGAGAAGGGTGTTTTCATAGAATTGTAAGAAAGAGTTTTTTAATGAGTAGAGTACATAGAAGATATAGAGTATGAGATAATGTTGAGAAGAGTCAAAGGAGGCAATATAGTAACCAATGACATTGGAATGTTAGACGTACTAGAAATGTTACAAGAAATGAATACAATACTTTTTTCCATATATAAAGATATAATATGTAGTTTTATGCCAATATATGATCCCATCAACACTAAATAAGAATAGTGTGTGAAGGGCATGTGAGGAGAAGACAAAAGAGATGAAGCACAATTAGATGTTGGAAAGAGTAGGTTATTGAAATTTATTTCATTAATTGGATAAATTATGAAGGTGGATGCATCATGTTTCTTGGGGTATTTAAATCCATAATATATCATTGACCATCTAATAAAAAAAGGAATAAAACTTCAAATTTGAGGAGGTTAGCGACCTACCACGTGTAAAGGTAGATCATACTGAGTTGAAAGGTCATGCATTGATATGGTGGAGAGAAGTGAAGAATGAGAGGTAGATAAGAGGTAAATATAAGATTGTCCAATGGGATCAGATGGTTTTAATTTGATGGGAAAATTATTTCAAGGAGACCATTAGCTAGAGTTGTTCAAGAAGCTACAAAACCTGAGGTAGAAAGACATGAGTGTAAAATAGTACACCAAAGAGTTATAAAAAATAACCATAAAATTTATACTTGACAAGGTAAACTATGAAAAGGTCACATGATACCTAAATGAGTTAAGGATCATGATTAAAGATGAGTTGAGCATGACCCATATCCGTACATTGGATGAAGCCTATCAACTTACATCAAATATTAAATAAAATTTGATGCATGTATAAAAATATGTAATTCCATGAAAGGGAAGATTTTCACATGGAGGTAGAGTAAGTGTTAGAATTATCAAGACAAGATAAGAAGAGGGAAACATTACATGTAATGTGGTGCACATTTAAGATTAAATAGAAATATATAATAAAGATTGAGGACATGCACAAGGAGGAAGGTCTTACCCATATAGAGGATGATGGATACATGGTCAAATAAAGGGAATATGGTCGTCTAAAAAAAATAGATGCGATAAATTTGGACATAGAGTGAGTGAATGTCCATAAACGCAAAGCAAATGAAGATTAAGAATGGATATTAGTGCACATATTACCCATGAAATAGAAGAATCATTTGTATTAATGGGACATTATGGAGACAAATAATCACTAAGGGAATCCCTAATAATGAATAGAACATTTTTGAAAATGCTAAATAATAATAATAGTGAGATGACATAGAAGAAGAGCATTTTCCAAATAATGTGTGAGTTGGAGGTAAATTATGAAAGGTAATCATGGATAGTAGGAGCATGGATAACTTGGTTTCATCGAAATGGTATAGAAGTTGGGTTTGATTAAGGTTATACATCCAAACCCATATAATGTTTCATCATTGTAGAAGTGTCATCAAGTGCTTGAGAACAAGTAATGCCTTATGAAATTTCATATTGTAGATGTCATGAAGAATTTGGTGTGATATTATGCCAATGGATGTATGTAATTTTATATTTAGAATATGATGGAAATATGATATAAGTTTGGTCCATGATGGAAGAGCGAGCATCATTCACCTATAAAAAGGAGGCCAAAAATATAAGCTACTTTCATCTATAAAATAAAGAGGAGAGTGCAAGAGTACATATGAACATGTATTAATGGTGATAGGAAAGGAATTATTACAAAAAATGGAAAAGGAGAAGGCATCAGTTGTACTCATGCCAAATTCAATGAAAAATAACTGGGAAGTATGAAAAGAGAAAGTTTTGTGCAAGATGAAGGTGTTATTAGATGATTTCATAAATATTATTTTAAGAAAGTTATTAAATGGATTTCCTTAAATGTGAAGTATCAACCATCACATAGATATGATACCTGAATTGAGTTTTATAAATAATGTTATATATCATATGACACCTCAAGAAAATTAAGAGGTGTAGAGGAAAGTGTGCAAGGTTTTTAGACAAGATACTAATCAGACAAAGTTTGAGTTTATGCATGGTGCCTAAAATATTATTGACAAACAAGGATGGAGAATTGTGCATGTGTAAAAAATCAAGGGATATTAATAAAATATAAATTTCCATTATCACACATGGATGACCTAATGGATTTATTGAGTGGTAGTTACTTTCATAAATTAATCTAAAAAGAAGGTACCATCACATTAGGCTCAAAGAAGTTGATAAGAGGGATATATCCTTATAGACAAAGGAATGACTATACGAGTAGTTAGAAATCCCATTTGGATTGAGTAACACACTAAGCACATTCATGATTTTGATGAGTGAGATTTTTAATCCATTTCTAGGTGAGTATGTTATTATATACTTGGATGGCATTGGGGTATTTATCAAGATAATAGAAGAGCACCCAACACAACTGAGGAATGTGTTGTAGTGGTTAGATGAAGAAAATTTATAAATAAATGTGGATAATTGTAACTTTATGAAAGAATAGATAGTTTATTTTGTTTTTGTATTGTTTCAATAAGGTTTAAATATGGACTTGAAAAAGTTACACATAATAGTGGAGTGGCCACTACCAAAGAGCATATTCAATGCAAGAAGTTTTCCTAGTCTTGTAAGATTCTATAGGAAATTAATTATGCAAATATAGAAGGATATGAATAATAATCACATATATATTGAGGGGTGATCATAAGTAGTTAGATTTTACTACAAAAGTAGAGCATAGTTTTAAAAAACTAAAGAAGAAGTCGATTAAGTAGTTAGTGTTAGCACTACCCTATTTTAACAAATTATTTCAAGTGGACTATGATTCTAGTAGCACAATGATAGAAGAAATTTTAATCCAATAGGTAAGGCCTATGACATATTTAATTGAAAACTTTAATGATTCCAATAGAATCTATTCACTCTATGACAAATAGTTTTACGTTATTGTGCGAGCACTAAAGAAATGGAGGTACTATTTATTATCAAAGGATTTTGTCTTATACAAAAAACATCATGCACTATAGTTTAACAATAGCCAATATAAAATAAATTAGTGACACATGAATTGGGTTGAATTCCTATAGGGTTACATGTTCATACTAAAGCATAAGATCAAGAAGCTAAATAAGTTTGCAGATGTAGTGATTTGAAGAACACTTGTGTTGATTAAAATGCAAGTGGAATTACTTGGATTCAATTTTATGAAGGAGTTGTAAATATAAGATGAAGATTTTGGTGATGGAAATAGGTCTTGTGTATACAAATTAAGCATGGATATGACACCATATATTTATTATCTTGTGAAATATGGAATGTTATTCAAAAGAGCACAATTGTATAGACCCATAGGGTCAACATGTGAGAACTTGATTGAGGAGTATCATAATGGAGGATTTATAGGACATTTTAGTTGCAATAAGAGGTTAGAAAAATTAGAAGAGGGATACTATTATCTAAGGATGGGTGTAGACGTGTGAAAATATATGTGAATGTCTCAATATTTTTACATGGTGAAGGGAAGAATTCAGAACATAGACATGTATCAACCAATGCCTATTCCATAACAACCATGGGATGATATAAACATGGAATTTTTGTAAAAAAAATAGAATGAAATGAGGAAATGATTCCATCTTCATAATGGTTGAAATATTATACAATATGGCATATATCATGACAAACAAAAAGATAAATGATGTGACAAACATCACCAATTTATTATTCTAAGTGGATGTAAAGTTACATGGTTACCATGTAACACAATATCTAACCAAGATCCAAAGTTTGTGAGACATTTTATGTGCACATTGTGTAAAATGTTAGGAACATGGATGAGTTTTATTTTATCATACCATTCACAAACAAATGGATAGACCAAGGTGATAATCCCAAGTAGTGAGACATGGTAACAGTGTAATAAGAATTTTCATACAATAATTATTTGAATCAAAGAACTAGTATGACACTTTTTTAGGTGATGTATATGGAAGTAGATTAAAAATAGTCACAAATTTTCATGATGGATTTATGATACCAAAAAAGAGTGTGGAAGTAAAATAATTCATATAATATATGTACAATATACATCAGGAGATGTGTTGGATATTGGAACAAGATAACTCAAAATATAAGGAACATGGAAACACAAAGTGTAGGAGAAAATAATTCAACTAAATATATTTAGTAATGGTTCATTTTTGCAAGGATAGGTTCCCATGAGGGATATATAATAAGTTAAAGATGAATAAAATAAGGCGGTGTAATTATTTAGCTAATGCATATGAGATGGATTTTCCTGAATAACTAGATATATCACCCATATTCAATGTAGAAAATTTATATGACTACCATGAAAGGTAGGGTGATAATGAGGAGTAAGAATAAAATGTGAAAGTTGATGCCAAGGATGGATCAACAATATCTCTCATGTTCCTTGTTTTTAAACAAGCTTTTGACAAGGGCTATAGATTTATCTTCACTCCAAAGATCCACTATCTTATTTGAATGATCCTAAGGTTTTATTCATTCTCTTGATATTCTTATCACTCTATATTTATAACTCACAAATCACTCCAAGCTTCAAATTACATCTAAGATAACTTCTACCCTTTCTCTAGATAGGCCTTGTAGCCTTTTTTTGAAGAATTTAACTTTGTACGGATTTGTACAAAGGCCAATTGGGAAAACATAAACTATTTTAGATACCCTCTATTTATCTTGATCTCTTAGTGAAATTGCAAGACAAAACTCTCCTTCGAAACCCTGTTTCCAATCCCTTTTGGCTCCCCGTTAGGCCTTCCTTGCATCCAACTACCTACAGTCCCCTACAATTGTATGAAAACCAAATAAAAACACAAAAATCTATAAAAACATATGGATACCTTGAAAACTAAAAACTTTGAAATAATTTCATTATTTTAAATGTCTCAAAATTGCATTTGAAGGTTAAAACCCTAGATTAGGACCTGTAGACTCTATGAGGACCTGAGACCTCTCTTTTTGCCTTTACATGCTCTCAACTCAAGTTCAAAACACTATAATAATTGTTTTAGGTATGTGGGACTCCTATCCATATTTTCCAATCATTAGAGTCTCAATTTCTTTCCTCTATTCATTAGGTTGGTGTCATTCTTGGTTTCCCTATGCACACAGACTTGTTATGTATTCATCTAAGTGCTTCTATCTTAAGTTATTAAGTTCCTTATGGAATTTTAATGATTTCTAAATTCTTATGAGGGACTATTTCACCCTTCCAAATTATTTCCATGCATTATTTTTCATTCTCAATACCTTTATTCATCTTTTCTACATAGATCTTGCCCACATTGTATATGCAGACTCAGTCTATAGGGTCTATAGACTTGTTTGAATATTCTTGACTTCCAACTATCATTAAAGGCTATGAATGATTAAATAGGCCTCATTAAACCTCATATACATTGAGAAACCACTTTATCACCTCTATTGTAATTCTTTACAATGTTTTATAGGTTGACATTTTGAGCAAGTATTATTTTCAACATGACCATATGAATTTATAAGTAAAAGGACATGAAAATAAGCTATGTAACTATTCAACTCATTTAATAGACAAGAAAAAACTTAAAAAATATATTTTATTTAATAAAATCATGTCAAAACTAAGTATTCATTATGGAGTAATTCAATCATTGTCAACATTTTATATATGCATAGAAAATAGAGTTACCAGTATTCTCACCAAGATTTTGATAATCTTTATTCATTGTCTATTGGGACTGAAGTCTTCTTTCTTTGAATACAACCAAAATATTGGATCAAAACCAAAATTTACAAGTTTTATATCAATATTAACTTCACTAACTATGTATTAATGGTCACTTACAAGTGAGTTTACAACTTAAAATAAGCATCAAGGTTGTTTGTTTGTAAAAGGTGACCTTTTGGCCCATGGTAAGATACATGGGGTTTTTATTATTATTTAATAACAATTGAAACTTTAAAAACTTATATACAACCTCCTATCACACCTATTCTATTCCTAAACATTCAAAAATTCAAACTAAGCAATATAACAGGAAATGTGAATTTGAAAATCTAGACCTACCCTAGCATTCCTAAGCACTTGGAAAGTATTCTAAGGTGCATGATATGAATACTAACATATTTTAAAACATCATAAACATTTAAAATGATTATAATATACTGATCAACCAAATTTATTGAAAAAACATCAAATTGAGTCATCCACATAGGATTCTCCTGCATCATACTCCTGGGGTATGAAAAGAAACTTTCCTTAAAAGTTTTTCAACTTGTCTTGATCTCCCCAACATTCCTCTCTATGTTTCTCTCTCTAGAGATGTGTTGGATATTGGAGCAATATAACTCAAATTATAAGGATCATAGAGTCACAAAGTGTAGGAGAAAATTGTAGACACCTAAAACTAGCCACCAAAGGCTTCATACCCAACTTTAGAGAATTCTTACCAACCATTGAATATCTAGCCTAAGAATTTCTAAAGGTCTTAAATTTGGATTCATAACCATGAAATTAAATCAATTTGGCCTATTAATCAATTAAATAAGACAAATGCACATTAAATTAAATCAAATCTTACAACAAATGTCCAAATGCCTAAAAAGGATTAATTAACTTGAAAATCTTAATCAAGTCTTAATTGAATTCATCCATGAGATAATAAATAAATTATCAGAAAGGCAAATTTAAATATCAATTAATATCCTAAAATTTAATCATTACCTTTGTGAGTTGTCCCAAATGGAAATTATCTCAAAGCACACCTATTCCATGCTAATCATGACCATTTGGACACCTTTAAACTCAACTAAGGTTTAGTAAGCCAACCAAGGTTAGGATTTAACACATTCCAAGTTAATTTAAAAGCCTATAAAATTAATCCTAGACCTCTTCATTTAAAAATCTATGTTGGTTCAAAGTTACCATTCACAAATGATTTCAGAGTTTGAATCATAGTAGAGTTATAATGTTGAATTTAATCTATTTGTCAAATGCCTAGTGTTATAATGTCAAAATCAATACAAACCACATCAAGCCAAGCCAAACATGGTGTTAAAATAATATGGAGATAGCCAAGCCCCATTGATGAAGACCTTTTGCATAATCCAAGTAAGCCAATGATCACATCATTTAGAGCATTCAAGGAAGGTAAGGAAGGTATGGTTTCTTACATTTTAGTTAAGCTTTGTCATTTGTTGTTTGTTCACCATGTTCCCCCTATGATCTAGGCATGGAGGTGTTATGATTTTTAAGTGTTTTTTCTTGTCAATTTTATTTCATTTTGAGACTAACACTTGATTTAACCTCTTCTCTTGAGTTAAATTCCTTGATCATGGATGGCACACCTAGTGGGACCCAACACATCCCATATAGCAAGGATATCATTATATAGCTTTTAAATCTTAATTTGGATGGTTGAAGCTCTCTAAAATTGATTTTCTAACCTTTTTTTGGTAAAATTTCATTTTTGTTTAATTTAAAGGTTTACATAGTGATCATCGATGGTCAGGAGAAACCATTGATAGTTAGGCCCTCACTACTGATAATTATGACCAACCACCAGTGATTCTATGTGACCATCAATGATAAAGTTGTAGGGTAAAAACATATTTAAAATTTTCATTTTAATTATTTATATCATACATGTTCATAACTTCTAGGTTTCAAAGGCATTTAAATCCATCAACTAGACTTAACCTTTCAGGTTTTTATCAGATTTCATCTAATCATTACCTAACTTAACACATTTGCCTTTTATGGTTTTACCTTCAAGTTCAAAGGTCTTCACCGATGGTCTTTATCGATCACTAATGATTTTTATTGAACATCAATGATTATCTATTAACCGATTGGTGATGGTTGCCTGAAACACCAATGCTTATCTATGATCATTGATGATCATTGTGGCAAATTAAATCCAAAACTCGAGAGCTCTTTTTCAAACTTCATTTGCTAAAAAATGAAAATGCTTCAAATCAAATGGTTAATCTCTTATTTTTTAAGGAAATAAGGATTGATTTAAACACAATTTATTTGTTCTTGACTAATCACACATTTCATTTTAGGTTTTAAAAGGAATTGGTCAAATTTCAAACATTTCAATTTGGGTCTAAAAAATGAACATGTTTAATCTCACACATTTGAATGTTGGTGCTTAAAATGAACCTTGGATTTGGATAAGTCTTATAAACATTTCGTTGTACTGCTTAAAATAATCTTTAGATCTTTAACATTTTTAAATTTGTGTTTTAATCATGAACCTAGGATAAATCTTGAACACTTTAATCTTCGGTATTAAAATGAACTTAGAGGTTTTTACGATATATGGCTTTGTGTAATATTTTACATTTTTGCACTTAAGCCAAGGGACCTAGTAATGAACAATGATCACATTCAAATTTGGTGCTTAATATTAACCTCACTCGCATTTGTTTACAACTTATGTGTTATTTTTTTGTTCTGTAAAAAAGAATTTGTGCATGTATGCTCTCCTCCCATCCCCTACATGGAACTTTTGGGATTAAAACCACCATTTTCATTGAAAATTGTGCCTTAGTCCAAGGGCATAAAAAAATATGTTTTTAAGGCTCTCCCCAAGACTTGCATAGTTTGGGTGATGTAAAAACAACCATAAAGCCTTTTTACTTAGTTTTTTATTTCATATATTTTGGCTTGTGAGGGGGATTTCATTACCTCCCATGGGTTCTATAGTGAATCTTTGATCCAAGGATTCATCTCCTAGCATCATCTTCAACCCCTCTCCATGGGGGTATACAAATTGGGATCATCCCACTAGGATGATGGTTTGAGTAGTTAAATCATCTCTATTAGTGGCTAGCTAAACTTGGGATGTATGATCAATCTAGATGTCATAATACACTGAGAAAGTGACATATGTAGTTGTTATGAAAAGCATAAGATTTTTTCACACTAAATTGATTGGAATATACTCAATTGATGTGTTACTTCTCTTATGTGCATATGTGAAAGTGTGTACACATGGGATCAATCTAGACAGTCAAAAACTTGTAGGTTTAGTCAACCCCACTTTACCACACCTAGATAGGATATAGGATGATTATAATTAGTTGTATTTTATCATTTA
Source organism: Torreya grandis (assembly GCA_037957365.1). Taxonomy (NCBI): domain Eukaryota; kingdom Viridiplantae; phylum Streptophyta; class Pinopsida; order Cupressales; family Taxaceae; genus Torreya; species Torreya grandis. Next base: position 3,176,108 of record JARHVA010000433.1, on the reverse strand, counting down.
TTCTTTTGTTGCTTCTTGTTTTGAGACTAAAACTTATATGTTTTTTATAGCCATGTCAAAACAATTTTGTTTATATGCCATTCCTTTGTTTGAGGAGGTGTTATGTTGGCCACTTTACACCACATTTATGCCTTGAAATTTTCACTAAACTTGTTTATGTGTGTGTCACTTGAGTTAAATGGGTACTATTATGTTACCCAAATCATTATCAAGTTTGTTCCTTAGAGTCTTTGAAATAAACATTGATCACATCATTAGAGTATGCTAACATCATTACACTGCTCAAATTATTTCAAGACTTGTTTACTTCATATCAACTGTCATTATTCCAAACCAATCATGTATGCTATTTTGATCTTCATCTTGAGTTGTTATGTTTTCCAATATTGTCTAGCTTGTTTGGTCATCAAAGTCCTAGTCTTTAAACATTGAGTTTTCAATTAACTTTTATGAGTTCAAATCTAAACATTGATTGATTTCTATTTAGATGTCAATTCATAGGGTTTGATACATAGATCTTTCTCTTTTGGGTTGCATAACTTAGGTTAATTGCTTACCCAAATTTGATAACTATTACTTGTTTGTTCACAGAGCCTTACTTTCATCATTATTTGTGACTTTATTTGGGATAACCTTTCTTTAGGTGCATTTTGCCTTGTAGCCTATGCCAATTGATCATGTTTATGTTTGATTCCATGTGTTAAGTTTATATCAAAGTTATTTCCAAACTTATTAGATTAAATCAAATCACATCATCCTTGTTTCGAGACTATATTTTGATGTTGTTTGTCCAAAATTCCTACCATATCCTATTTGATCCTCACTTTTTACTCCATATTTAGACAAAATACCTAGCGACTCTTTTCCCTTTGCTAGTGTAGACCTTGTTTGAAACACTTTGACATACTAATTTTTATTCAAAAACTTGACCTTTTGTGTGTATGACATTTAACGTTAGAAATTTGATGTTAGATTATTTGATGCCAAGTCTTAACACAAACCATTTTGTAGATACATCTCCATGTTTAGATCATTGTTTGGAGATACAGCTCCACACCTTTTGACCAAGTCAAACTAAGTTTGAACCATTTATCCTTTGGACATTATTTTACAGAGTTTGTATATCTCTAATCCTTTTTGTTTTGGAGCTTTCATCATTAATGTGGATATGTCTAGCAACACTTATGGTGGAGTCATGTACAATCTAATTTATAATAGAATGGTTGTATAAATTGACTATAATCATCACCTCTTTGAGGAAGAAGTGGTTTATGAGGATGAATTTATTAAAGACCCAACTATAGACAATGTTGTTTGGGAGATGGATCCATACCCTCCTTACAATAATCAATACATGGAATAAAGTCAAGAACCAGCTTACAATCCCTCTCAAGACCCTAATTGGGATGATATGGTTTATGAGGAAGACTTGTATACTTTGGATTGGGTGATAAATCACCCTCCACAACACCCCAAACTTTTTCTTCCAAGATCTCATCCTTTAGATTATGTGAGATACCAAGCTCCACAACATCTAAATAATACCATTACTATTCTAAGACCTCATCCTTTAGCTTTTGCAAGCTACCAAGCTCCACAATGCCCTAGTTTGTTCTTTTAAGACCTCATCCTTTGGATTATGTGAACTACCAAGCTCTAAAACATCTAAGGAATACCATTACTATTCCAAGACTTCATCCTTTACCTTGTGTGAGATACAAAGCTCCATAATACCCTAAACTTATCCTTCTAAGACCTCATCCTTTGACTTGTGTAAGTTACTAAGCTCCATATTGCCCCAAATTTGTCCTTTTAGGACCTCATCCTTTAGCTTGTGTGAGCTACCAAGATCCATAATGCCCTAAAATTATCCTTTTAGGACCTCATCCTTTTGCTTGTGAAAGATATCAAGCTCCATAATGCCCTAAACATGTCCTTTTAGGACCTCATCCTTTGGCTTGTGTGAGAAATCAAGCTCTATAGCACCCACCCATTATCTAACATCCAGTCATTATTCATCCAATTTTTATCATTCCCCACTTTATAAAACCCTAAATAATCCAATCACCATCCTAGCTAATCCAATCAAAACTCTAACCAATCCAATCTAATTATAACCAATATATCCTCAGCCAATCCAATCACAACCTCAGCTAATCCAATCACCATCCTATCAAATATAATCACCATCCCAACAAATCCAATCAAAACACTCACCAATCCAATCATAACCAATCCAATCACAACCAATCCAACCTTAGCCAATCTAATCATAAATCCAATCACAATCCTATCTAATCCAATCACCATCCCAACCATTCTAATTAAAACTCCAACCAATCTACTAACAACTATTCCAATCATAATAAATCCAACCTCAACCAGTCCAATCACAACCTCAATAAATCCAATCGTAACCCTAACCAATCTAATCACAACCTTAGACAATTTAATCATAACCCTAACTAATCTAATTTCAACCCCAACTAATCCAATCTCAATCCCAACCAATCCAATCAATACCTCAATTGAGCCAATCACTCCCTCAACCAAGTAAATCATTCAAGGACCAAGTTGTATTCAAAATTGTTAGTTTATAACTACTTGTAAACCAAGACCAAGAGAACCATCCAATCCAAGATTTTTTTGTTGAACTAACCATTTGTGAATAGTCAACCTATGATAAATCACCTTCTAATCATATTCCTATTTTTCAAGAGCCTCACTTTGATAAGACAATCTCTAAGGAGTTGTATCTTGACCTTTGTCTAAATTGTGGAGTGTCACTTTAACAAGGTTGTCTTTATAGAGCCTACTATGCTGTCATAGGGCATTACTTGTCCCATACCAAGCATTTAACAAGACATCATTGTAGAAGCATCCATTTCAAATGAAAAATCAAAATTAGAGTCTAGTTTTATTCTTAAACCAATATTAGATTTAGCATCAAAAGTAGAATCAATGATAGTCTCAACATCAGATTCAGAGTCCTTTGAATTAGAATCAAATTCAAAATTAGAATACATTCATGGTTATAAAAAAAATAGGTTATTCATGACTTGTAAATTATTTTGAATACATTTATGATCCTTGTATGGTTTTTGAGGATGATTACTTCAGCATTGACATAAGTTCTCCTAGTATCTTCTATGAGGATTGTGTTGTCCACCCCCATCCCATTACCATTCCATACACCATTACCACCAACAATCATAGCCATTTTATTGACATTCTACCTACCACAAGTGTTGATTAGGACCAATAGAATCACACCTTATTAAACTACATCCATGGTGACATATCAGTTGATGAAGAGTAAGGAGGCCAAGACCAAAATCATATAGAAGAAGAACACTCTCTTAGTGAAACCATTTTAGAGGAGCTATGGGATAATCAAAGTTTTGACTTAGCATATTCTAGTGAAACCTTTTTAGAGGTTAAAATTCAAAAGTTAATGATCCTTAGTGAAACCTTATTAGAGGTTCTATGGGACAATCAAGACAAATTCATTGGTAAAAACCTCATCGAGGTGCCAATAGTTGAGCACAAAAGTTCTCCAATACTTAATGAAGAAAAAATTAATTATCAAATCAATATATCTTCCAATCTACATCAAAATAAGATGGTAGCTACTCTCAGGCCCAAATGATAGAAAAATTTGGTTGTCTTATCAAGAGCATATTCATAATTCTTCAACCCCACCATATCTAGTAACAAAATGTGTGCCTAAAAAAACCGATCTTAATTTATTTCCCAGCCATTATACTTTCCATTTACATCCACAAAATCATCACCAAAATTAACCTATCATCCATTATTTATCCCTATTTACCATCAATGGTCACACTTTCCTTTGCAAATGCTACAAAGATACTTTGTCTTGATGTTTAATGGAAAGAGAATCAATGATCAATTAGGATCACAACAACATCATGAGAATCTAAATCTACAACCACTTCTTGACAAATCAACTATTTAAATGAGGTGTGGGATAGCAATTTAAAATGATTGTTTATTCTAGTTGTATCATTTATTAATTAGGATGTCAATTTACACATTAGTAAGAACAATAGAATCATCAACCATGCCCAAGAAAATCAAAACATGTACCATACCATTTTAATTTACCAATCATATACCATTGTCACATTTCCTATCCATTTACATTATCACTTGGGGGAAACCCTCCTATCATTATATCTAATCTTCATACCATCATTGTCCTAAATAATTCCATACCATATGCCCTTCTATCATCCCATTCCTATCTAGACCAAAGCTTGTTTTTAGCCATCTTACCCCATCATATTTTGATCTTAGTTCCTTTTGGTTCTTCATACACTTTTTGTGAGGGGATTTTGACCTAGTTTCATTAGTTTATCAAGTTCCATGTTTCAATGACAGCCTTTGAAAGTAGTATGACAGTTGATCTAGCAAGATATCTTTCATTTTCTATCCTATATCATATTTATTTATGTGAACCTAATTATTTCTACCTACAAGGGTAAATTAGTGTTTCACAAGTCTTGCTAATAATTATAACTACCTATGAACAAATTAGTATCATTTATCTAATCTCTTGTATCCTAGTTATAATCGCCTATGGGCAAACTAGGAGAAACACTTGTTTATCATGCATTTCCACATCACCTTGCCATTATTATTTTCATTTTCCATATCATTTAAGCTGAAGTTTATGAAATTAGTATTCTCTAGTCAAGTTTCTCCCTACCTTTTATGTGGATGGAACTACTATGACTTAAGGTCACTTTGGGACTATGTGGGTCATGTTTGATTCACATTTTGGTCATGTCAATCCCCCTTTCCCATACACTCTTGCCATTTTAAGATCAAAATAAGTTAACTCTCTTGTTATTTTATGAATAGGTATCTTATCATTCTTTAATGAGTTAAGATAAATCAGAATTCCAAAAATATTCATAACATTTCAAAATCCAAAAACATATTTCTTGTCTAAGCCTAGATAGTCATCCTTGATTCACCCTACTAGGGCAAAGTCATTGTTAGGATGATTTATTTTGCTTTTGCTTTTAGTATTTCTATTTGTTTTTTTATTTAAAGGTGTTTATCTTATTTATGTTCTTTCTATTTGTTTTTTTGTTTATTTTTCTGCTTGCCTATTTGTTTTTTTATGTATTATTGCCTTAAATTAGTCTATATGTGTTCATTAGGTGATTCCTTGTGCACATTATTCTTGAGTCCATCCATATTAATACGTCAGCATTATCATCATGGTTTTTATCATTGGTGCATTATTTTTAATTGTTTATTGTAATGGTAGTCAGTTCTTATGCACATTTTAGCCAAGTTATCATGGTGTTCTATCATGATGCTTACCATCATGTGTTATATTAAAAATTAGTTGCAAGAGGTTCTACAAGTAATGGGGGCATAGAAGTTTCTCCTTTGTGCCTTGGTAAAATACTCCCACCCATCTTGATCAAATCAACCCATTGACCATTCTATTTGTATCATTGCTAATAAGGATGAGCATCTCTTCATTAGTAGGTACAACTGAATCATTTCCTAAATCAATTTTATTCGTCTCTTTCATTACTTTGTGCATCTTCGTATGATTGGTTATTTTTGGTTTATTTAGTCATTAGACCATTCCATTTACATTTGTTTCCACTCAAATTTAATTTATATTCCAGGTTATATCCTTGAGTTATGCTTGTTAATTAGTCCTAACTGGGGCACACCCATATCAAACATCATCTTTATTTAATCTAGTTCATCTTAATGATAGGCAAATTGATACTCTTTTTAAATCAATGCATGCAAGAATTTTATTGTTTGGATTAATCTCACCCATGGGTTAATTCCACCTTTCTTCTTACTTCTTTTCAAGGGCCCATCAATAAAACATATTATGGCCACTCCCTTGAGGATGAATCATTATAGGCTTCCAAAACATTCTTTGGAGATTTTTCTTCTATCATCATCTTCTTTGTTGGCATATAGGGATTTCCTCATTATTTGAGAATATATTGATGTGCCTATGGTTTGAAACATCTTCCTAAATAGGGGTAAAATTTAGACACCTAAAATTGGCCACCAATGGATTCATACTAAACTTTAGAGAAATTATTACCAACCATTTAATATCTAACCTAAGAATTTCTAAAGGTCTCAAATTTAGCTTCATAACCATACAATTAAATCAATTTGGCCTATTAATCAATTAGATAAGATAAATACAAATTGAATTAAATTAAATCTTGAAACAAATGTCCAAATGCCTAAAAGGGATTAATTAACTTACAAATATTAATCAAGTCTTAATTGAATTCATCGATGAGCTAATACATCAATTGTCAAAAAGAAAAATTAAAATATCAATGAATATTCTAAAACCTAATCATTACCTTTATGAGTTGTCACAAATGGAAAATATCTCAAAGCAAACCTATTCCAGGCTAATAATGACCGTTTGAATGCCTTTAACTCAACCAAGGTTAATATTTAACCCATTACAAATTAATTCAAAGCCTATAAAAGTAAGCCTAGACCTCTTCATTTAACAAGATATGTTGGTGAAAAGTTACCATGTACAAATTATTTTAGATCTTGAAGCATAGTAGAGTTATAATGTTGGATTTGATCCATGAGTCAAATGCATAGTGTTATAATTTCAAAATCAAGCCAAACCACATCAAACCAAGCCAAACATGGTGCTAAGTGAAGATGGAGATAGCCAAGCCCCATTGATAAAGACCTTTTGAGCACAATCCAAGCAAGCCAAAAAACACATCATTTGGAGCATTCACAGAAGGTAAGGAAGGTATGTTTTCTTGAATTTTAGTTGAGATTTATCATTTGTTGTTTTTTCAACATGCTTCCCTTATGATCTAGGCATGGAGGTGTTATGATTTGTTAGTGTATTTTTTGTCAATTTGATTTCATTTTGAGACTAACACTTGATCTAACCTCCCCTCCATCATCAAATTCCTCGATCACAAAAATAATTCAAAGAAATATATTTAATAATGGTGCATTTGTGTAAAGAGAGGTTCCCATGAGGGATATATAACAAGTTTAAGATGAATAAAATAAGGATATGTAAAATTTTAGCTAATGCATATGAGATGAAGTTTCCTAAAAAACTAGATATATCGTCCATATTCAATGTATAAAATTTGTATGACTATAATGAAAGGCAAGGTGATGATGAGGAAGAAGAAGAAAATGTGAAAGTACCATACTACAAGGCACAAATGTCAAAAAAGGATAAAGAATAAATAGATGCCATATTTGACTAAAATATAGTGAATAAAATGCATGGAAATAAATACAAGCATTCCTTGGTGAAGTGGAAGAACTACACAATATAAGACATGACATTGATATATGTCACATAGATTAGTCGTTATGGCCATACTCTTGAAAATTTTAACCTATGAGCCAGAACTCACAAATATTTCAGTGTGTCTGATGCAAGAACATCATAGGCATAGAGTAATCCTGAATACAACCAAGTATATTTTTACATAGCATTGGTGTAAATGCACAAATAATTACAAGTGTAAAAGGTAATACACAGTGGTAAGGAATGAAGGAATGTGAAAAAAGTGAATGAAGCAGTCAAATAAATCACATGGAGTTGGTTTTTGCATGATTTTACTAGGTTAACCATGCAAAGTCATGCAAGGTCACTCAATGTGGAAAGATAAAAATACCACACTTAACCAATATAGGTCATGAACATCACACACACACAAGGTTTAGTGTGAAATTATAAGTTGTATAAATTAAAGGGTTGTGATAGTGACAAGAATAGAGGCTAACGTGTGGATATATAACTAGCTCATAGACCCTATAAATAGTAAAAGGTTCTAATGTGGGGTTTAGAGGGTTCAAATTAAAATTATAACTACTAAGAAGGTAATTAGAGTTCATCAAACATCAACACACCTAAACCATGAAATTAAATTTAAAAACACCAATAGGAATAATGTGGAGCAAAGAATACTCTAGATTAAGAGAATAATATAAAATCTTAAAAATTATGTAAGGAAGCACATAGTGAGAAGATAGTAGAATAGTCCAAATGCTAAGGAAGCTCTATCAAAATTGTCAATGAATTGTGATCCCAAGAGCTATAGATCCAAAGTTTTGAGTGTGTAAGGCATCTAATATAGCAGTTCATTTATTTTTTAATAATCATTCATAGTCATATTGATTTCAGGCTAAGCATGTGATTTTAGCTATGAGTGTGTATATTGTAATTTCTTGTTCATTAATACTAAAAGTTCTAGTTTTTTCATGGTAAGTTGTATGTGTTTGGGAGTGATTATTCTCAATGCATGGTCTAAGGTAGTTCTTAATTCAACCCCATAACCATGACTATGTCAACTAGCATGTGTAGGAGTGGATGTCTTAATATTATAACTGTGACCAAGATCATTATATATAGAATTAAGAACACACCAAGATGGTTTAGTAACATGAGGAGAAGCTAAAGAAACATTGGACTAAGCAAGAACAAGTATATTAACTTGAGGAATGGTAGGTGGAGGCACTAAATAACCATTGTGTTGGTGTAAATTTAGGTCACTTTTATATTTGTTGGTTTTATGATTCGCCCAATTAGAAACAACACAAATTCACCAAATATTGGAGAAATCACCATTGAGATGGTGAATTTCCTCTAAGTTTGAGAAGGGAAGCTCCCTCATAGGATATGTGTATATTTAGGGGTTTTTGTATACATTTAACTATGAAAAATAAAAAGAAAACATATTTTGGAAATGGTGGAATATGAGAATAATGGAGGAGGATAGAAATGAGAAACCCATGATAGAATAAACATGGAGGACCAAAAAAATAACTTGGATTTGAATGAATTAATTATACTTATTCCTCTCACATATAATAAACCTATGAAAAACAGATGTAATGAACATGAAAGGCTTCCTATAATCACAAAGTCACCTCAAAAATCAGATTAGGTGCACTTATTTTAAAGCCCATTTATGAGGTTTTCAACACAAAGTCTGGAAACACCATGAGTTTCACACAACCAAGAAAAGTGTGTAATATTAATGGAATATATATCTATGAATATAAGTACAAATTTCACAAATAAAGATCATAAAAACCCATGAGGCCAAATATGGATATCACATTCTTGCATTCCATTTTTCAAGTATAGAAAATTACATAGATCACACATAAAGTTACAACTAGATCTTCCCCAATAGGTTGAAATAAATAAAAACCATTTTACAATTGTCATTTATCCTATTTATAACACATAAGAGGATCAAATGAATTTTTGTATTATCACTTTGGCCTTTCACATTCTCACTTTGACCTTTCGTATTCTCATTTTTTTCATATTCTAATTTACATTTATTTTTCAATAGTGACTCAAATAAATCACCAAGTGGTCTCATTGAACCTTGTCCATTAGGTGATATAATCTATAAATATTAAGTGCCACACCTTAACATGTGAAATCAAGTCTTGTAAAAGGAAATTTGGTAAAAAAACTAAGAATTGGACACATCAAACAGTATCTAAAGATCAAATTCTTTGCATCATTATATTTCTCATTTAAAAACCTTTCCAACACTTCAAATAGGAACAAAAATGGATTCCAAACATAAAAAGTATGGCCAAATGAAAAATCAATGCACTTGTGATGCCTAATGCACTTGTGATGCACTATCATAACAACATTTCTCACTTTTTTTTTACAACCAAAATTTCCATAAAAATATCAAATATTTGACATATGTGGATATATCATTTCAATACCTTTCCAACACTTCAAATGAGAGTCCAAACAAAGTTTGGATACAAAATTTATGACCAAAATAAGATGTTGAATTTTTATTTTTCTTGCTCAGCACATCCATGAGGTTTGTTTGGATGGCCTTGTCATGTGTGGCACATCTGACACATCCATGAGGTCCATCTGGATGGACTTGGCATGCATGGTATGTGAAATGCATCTTTGATGTCCATCCAAACGTCCTAGTCCCATGCACATGTTTGGATGGTCATAGCACCCACACATGCATAAAACTTAGTACACCTATGAGGCCCATCTAATTTAGTTCCAAACTTTTGGTTTCTTCAAGTTGGAACCAAAATTTTTAAAAAATTATGAATTCAAATTTTGGGTACAACCCATTGGACTGAGCAGGAATAGGGATATTAACTTAAGGAATTGTAGGCGGTGGCATACAAGTACTAGAGAGATCTATATAATAAATATTTTCACCACCTAAGGAGATCCTTTATTATTAGGATTTTAAATGCTTATAGGATCATATTGCATGTCCATTCTTAGGGACAAATTCCTTAGCCAAAGATTTATTTTTCATATCTTTTAATTTGAGCAATAGTAATTCTAAGTTTTTGGGATTATACTAAATTAATTTTCCATAGTAAATAATGATTTTATTTATTTTGAGATCTACATCATAAAAATTATTCATGTTATCATCAAAATTATTATCCTTGTAGTAATGTTCATCATATGTAGTTTCATCATTCACATCATCTATTTTAACATTACTAATGTAAGGAGTAAGAATATCATCAATGTTAACCAGTTTCTTTTGAAAACAAAGACTACCACTAAACCAAGGAATCTTAATTGAATCAACAATTGTATCACTTAGTTTATAATTACTCCAAGTTGGTGTAATGGATACAAATCCATTATTTGGCATAATTTATAAGTGTGGATGGCATAGAAAGCATGAAAGCAGGAGCTAGAGATAATGTTAAATCAATAAGGAACACACTATAATATGATACACCAAAATATAATAATCATATTTGGAAGGTTGAAATCATACCCTATAAGGAAAAAGAAATCAAAAATATAACCTTAAGAGGATGATAAGTTAAAAATTAGAGAAGTTCACAAAAATGTTTTATAAATTTAGGGTTTTAAAGTTCACAACCCTAGAAATTTTTGGCACAAGGGAGATTTATAATAATTTAGTAAATTAAAATAATAAAACCTAATCTACTACCTAAAATTAATAATTGAAATTTTAAACAATTTATAAATTTAAATACAAAAAAGAAGTGTGTGTGTGTGTGTGTGTGTGTGTGTGTGTGTGTGTGTGTGTGTGTGTGTGTGTGTGTGTGTGTGTGTGTGTGTGTGTGTGTGTGTGTGTGTGTGTGTGTGTGTGTGTGTGTGTGTGTGTGTGTGTGTGTGTGTGTGTGTGTGCATGTGTGTGTGTGTGCACATGGGCGCGTGTGCATGTGTGTGTATGCATGCATGTGCATAAAGAGAGAGAGATGAATAAAACATACACACATAGGTTTTCTATATTGTACTCATCATATTGAAACCTTTAAAGTTGATTAAAATTTAGAAGATAACTAGAATCATGAAGCCTATAAATTTGACTGACCAAAATCATATGGCAAATTATGATAGTTTTCCTCTAGATATGGTTTCCTATTGTGATTGTGTAAATTTTGACTTTCTATATCTTAAAATTTCTATGACACTTCAAAAAATACAAATGATTGGGAATATGGATTCACTTTATGGAATTTTTTTGTGCATTCCTACGAATAAAATATTATTTGGCTAAACCTTAATTTTATATGATGTTACAAGGATAGAGAATATGTGAAAAATTAGTGGCCCACACCCCCATGACATTTACAACTACATATATAATATTTCTCATAATAAAGGATCAATTTACTTATAATTATTTTGAGTGTTCCCAACACAAATGAGAGAAGGGACTTCACCCCCACTCCCTAAATAATCAAATGCATTTATATGTTTCACTATAACATTATTTTGTTACAAATGTGTAGACTTAAGACTTAAATTAATGATGATGGTAGATTTAGATCATTGTGAAATATCCTTGTAAAATGTGCAATATGTATGCTCAATTGAATCTCAATGAAGGAATGCTCAAATGTATTGTCATGTGATAGGAGATGTGACATGGATAAGTGTATATTTGTATATATAAGATTCATAAATATAAATTCACCCATGGGTTTACCATGAAATCTAGTAATAACTAAAAATTAAGGCATGATAAATTAACCTGGGATGAAAAGACAAACAAAATGGAAGTGATCATAATCATGGGACTCACAATTGTAGTTGAACATAATCATTAGACCCACAATTCTAGTCAAGTCTCAAAAAGGGCTAAAAAAAAGATCAATCTAGCTAGAGGATGACTAGATGGATCTTGATATAGGCAACTAGGAAATATGATATGTTTATGAGTAAATCTAAATGTCACAACATTATGAAGAGTCCAATGTGAATAGAAAGTTGCACAAAAAATCTATATGTACGCAAATAGTCTAAGTGTCATAAATCATAACAAAGACACAATTGAAAAGGGTCTTGTATTAAAATAAAGTATCTATAAAAACATACTTTGAAGTAGTTATAATTCATTTTAGTTAGTAAGTAGTAAGTAATGAAGAAATGGTAATAGGATGCCAAGTTCTAGTGGGAGAAGTGGTAATTAGATTGCCTTTTGTTATATCTTAATAAATTTTAGCAAGGTATGGTGAATGTTGGTTTTAGTTTTATGATATTTTTAAAATAAAAATAATATCTTTAGTGCTCTCTATTCAAAATAAGGATTATAACAATGAAATTGTTTCATTTAAAAATTATACATAGGGATATAACTAAACTACTATTTTTATTAAGGTAGCAATGTTATATTTCCATATTTGTTTTAGAAAGGGTAACAAGAGTGAAATATGTAGTAATACTCTATATACAACCAATAAACATTATTTGGGAAAATTGGGTCTTAAATATAATAATATTATTATATCACACTTTGCACCTAATAAATAATTATGACTTAAAATGTGTTAGTTATTTATATAAACTTGTTTCATATTGTTATTGTAAGAAGGTAATATAGTTTCATCCTATTCTAATCCCTTCTTCTTTGGAAAACCTTTCAAGATAATTTTTTAAATTGTGTCATGTTGTTTTTATCTAAACTAAAGAAATTTACTTATTAGTGGTTCAAAATTAAACTTGAAATTGAGGTATGATTTTGTTTGAAAATCTAGGCATAACATTAAAAGCATAAATACACTTAGATATATTACAACATAAGTTTCATGGATCAAATTTTCAAATGCTTTAATATTTCTTAAACTCTATTTATTATAGATAGATGATTTAAAAATATTGGAAGGTAATATATGAACTAATAGACTATGATCATAATTCAAAAGATTCTTTGTTTTCAAGCTCAAACACCTTGTGCTTCCAATGTTATCTTCTTAAGAACTAAAACTCATGGGTAAAGGACAAATCCTCTATGTTTAGGTAAATGATGGTATAAAATGTTGGATTGGACTATTTTACTAAAGAATAAATCTATCTAGGAGACAAACTCATTAAGTAGAGTTTTTCTCTATTATATACATTATTAAGATATAAAATTAAAATTTATCAGTGATAATATACTTTTATATACTTTTAAGGCAATTATTCTTAACTAAGTTTAATGTAATATTATTAAGTTTTATTGGGTTATCCATTTGTTATTGTATGTTTTTTTCCATATCTTAAATTACTTTACTTAACTTAAAATGGTATTGGTATGGTATGCTTTAGTAGAATTATTTTATTTAGCTACAAAATCTATAGTTATGGAAGAATTAGGCTTAAAAAAGAAGCCATAAAACAATTGGCATTGATGGAATTATATATCCTTTTGGATATTTTCCCTTTATACAAAAATAATTGATATTGGGATCTTTAGATATCATGTATGTTCATTAATGAAATGTTTTATATTATGTTATACACCAAGTTTTGAGACATTTATGTAAAGATTGTGGTATACTAAATTAGTCTATATAAATAGGATATTTATTAAAATATGTTAATTGTTTATTTAAACCCAAGGATTCATGGGTTGCTAGTGTTTTCCTAGGATCAACACACTTTAGGGTTCAGTTCGTAATCAATTTATCTTAAATTTTAATGTAGTTCTTCATTCCTAAGACCTTAGGAGTAAGGAGAATAAATTTTTCATGGATTATGAACACGATTAAAATGTTTCACTTGTTTATAGTAGGCTTAAGAAAACCTTTAACAAACCCAAAAAAATCTGGTTAGGTTTTCTGGGTATTAAAAGTATACACTTATTAGCATTTTATATGACCAAATGCATAATCAACCTTAAACACATTAGCTTTCATAGCCTCATACATTTTTTAAATATTTGTATAAAATAAAACTATAATCAATAAACACCAACATGCATATGGTAAATGATTTTTTATTATTTTCTTATAAAAATATTTAAATTATGATAATCTAAATTAAATGAACTTTTAACATTCATGTTAAAATAATCTAATTCTATGTGTATGAACTAAACCTAAAAATGATAAGAAATCAATTAATTATGTAATCTTAATCTAAACTAAATTTAACTTAAAATAGAGCAACAAACAAAAAAAATAGTAAACACAAACTTATACCTTAAATATGCTAATTTCCTGCATTGCAATGTAAACTTGATTTGCTCTTCAATAATATGGTTGCTCACTTTTACAATGCAAAAGAGAAGCAATTTTTTGGTGCAAAAATATTTTTTGGATGCTTTAATCCACTTGGATTCACTTGTAAATTGAATATCACTTCAATAACATAGTTAGAATGGATGAAAATGATGGTTTTCAAGCTTATTTATAATTTTATGGAGGAAGATCCAACGGTGGAGAACTATTTGGATTTCTTAAATGATCTAAAGAATCAATGATGGCTAATGAGTCCCCACCCATGAGGATTATGACCATTTCAAATGGTTGAGATAAGTATGGGAATGGTTAACTAAGTCACCATGAATGAGTCAAACTTTTTAACAACTCATGGGATGACTCAAAGGAGGTTGAGAAAAATGTGGATTTCATTAGGATGAGTCAACATGTGAGGGAGAATAAGATGTAAGATGTTAGGTGAGGTGTAAAATACAAATTTTATATTTAAATAAGGATTTAAAAGTATGCATAATTGATTAATTTAATTTATTCAATTGTTTGAATTTGGAGGGAGATGTCATGAATTATATTAATAATTGTTAGGTGCATTTTGACACTAAATATAATTTTTGTGTCTACATTTGACCCTCTTTGAAACAATGTTACAAATCAATACTATTTTGAAGAATAGTATAAGTATAGCGTTGATGACTAAAAAGGAAAAAGTTACCCCAAATGAATGAAAATGAGTGTGATGAGGCCCTCTCGAGGGTGTGTGCAATAAAATACATAAATGCTCAAAATTGATGAAAAGAGGAAAGTGATAAAGTGATTTGTATGAATAATAAATCAAATTATAGAATCGACATAAAACTTATAATATTTATCTTATGTAAAGAGGTTACCCCTACTTAATCAAAAATGGAGTATTGATCAAAAACAATATGTTATACCATTCAAAGATTGCACACTTAGTGTTTACTAATGATGCAGGGGTCAATTGAGCGATTGTGGGAATGATATATTCTAATGATAATAAGTTGTGGATCTAAAAATATATTGAGCTTCAAATTATAATGATAAATTTACATAGATTGATTATTGCAAGATTTTGAGAAAAGTAGGAGTAGGTTGATTTAATGTATCCTAAAAGTTGAAGTCAAAATGGGTGAAAAATGAGTGTGATGATGGAAGGATGGGGGGAAATATTTGAAATGGTTCAAAAATATAAATATAATAAATGGGGTGAATAAACTCATTTGTGTAAATTTGATTTTCAAAGCTATTTGTTAAGAGAATTTGATTGGAGAGATTTGCACTAAGGTCTTAGAGTAAAAATGGATTGCATTCCACACCACGAGCACCATGTGGAGTGAGTGAGGAGTTTTCAGATACCTTAGAGGAGTGGGCCTTTGATAAGTTATATTTTGTTTTGATTTTTTTGTATTTAATGTCATTTATTATGGCTTAAAGTTGACTGAAACAAATTCACAGATGAGCTATCTATGAATTCAGATATGAAAGTTGTGAATTCATTTAACACGGAAGTAAATTCATAAAATAGGGTAGTGAATTGTGTTAGGGTATAAATTAGATAGAAATGGTGATTTTATAATTTCATTTTCATAAAATTGTAGATTGGATAACTTAAATCATAAGAATGGTCCATGAAATTGTTTGAACAAGGTGTGAATTTATTTTTAGGGCAAAATGTGAAAAGGGAACGGTGAATTTGAATAGATTGATAGAAAAATTACACAAGTGAGTAGCAAAAAAATTTAATGTAGAAGCAAAAATGTGTGGTAAAGAGTGAAATAACATTTTAGGAAAATATAAATAATTGGTAAGAGAGTGACATATGAATACGTGGATGAAAAATGTTCATGTGATAGTGTTCTTGGTTTTTTTGAATGCTTTTAACATAGGGATTGTTTGAATATTATGTTGAGAAAAATTAACTAGATGCTAATGTGTTTGATTTATAGGAGGTATTACCAATACTAACGACATAGGAGTAGAGGCCTAGAGTGATTGTGTGGATGGTTAGTTTTATAGAGTATGAGTTTTGGGTGTTAGAGGCTACAAGTTTATTGTATATTGCACAGATGTCAGAGATTAAAGTAGGCAAGGTGTTACTAAAAAAACTTGTTGAGAGATGGCATAGTGATACTAGTATGTTTCACTTGCTAATAGTAGAGATTATAGTCACAGTAGAGGATGATTATTAGATTCTAGGCATTCTAATATGAGGGAGATGGGTTTACTAAGGGCATGGTCCATACAAGACTACATTGTATAGGATTTTTGTTGATGGTATGATTCTTATTATTAGGGGTGGTATGGATGTATATTATTATACTAAATTAAACATGGATTCTTTGACTATTATGCTTGTGTCTATTGTTAGTGGCATTAGACTAGCTGACAAGAGTATGATATTATGTTAAATTGGTTTATTAGATGTGATTAGGGATATGATGGAGATGGGTAAGTGATTTTCATGGGGTATATGTGTAATAACATACCTATAGTGGGGTTTACATCATGTAGCCTATACATATGGGAGGGAGATTAGACCATCAACATTACTACAGGTATGGTACTAGGAACATAATGTTATAGAGAGGCCATTTGGGCACATGAGCACTTGGTCTATTGACAAGCCATTGGTATGTGGGTGGCATATTATTATTCACACTCGTATGCCATATTTAGGTGATCTAGATTTTTAAAATAGGGATATTGATGATCTAGGTGATAACTAGATCACCTGGAGACCTTATATAGAGATTATATTTTAGTGGGCACATGATGACTTACACATGGACTATATGATGATGCAATGTGATATTATTCTAATACATGACTACATCATAGAGATATATCACCTAGATAGGGTGATGAAATAGTTTGGGGTTAGGAATCATATGCCAACTATTTCATACATATTTGCATGATCAGTGAGAGAAAGAGCTCAGTAAGAGATGATCATTGATCTAATGATAGCTAGTCAAAGTTGTAGATAGTTAAATGGAGTGACTAGAGAGATGTGATTAATCTAAGAGTTATGGATGGTTATGAAAATTAGTGGGTTGATAGAAGCCATTGAGATTGATTGTACCATATGCACAACCATATACATGAAGATAAAGACTATTTGTCATTTTGAAATAGAAACCATAAGGCATAGGATGGGGAGCCAAAATTAGTTAGGTTATTCCAAGAGATAGGGGTGATCACGAGCACAAGGTAGAGCACATGTTGATCCAGGCGACAATTCGGGTGACAGTTCCACCCCAATTGATGACGGAACTTCTGAGAGCCATAACTTTTGCACCGTAGCTCCAATTGACTCACCGTTTGAACCGTTGGAAAGCTAAGAACGAGGAGAACATATTGAAATGGCATTGAGCTCCACTTGATGAAGTTTGACTCCAAAAAACCCACCGAAATTGCCTCAAATTTCAATTTTAATAGTGCTGTCTAAAAATAGTAAGTTTCTAAAAATAGTAATTCCTCGAATTATGTATTGTTTTAAATATTGGAAGTCATATCACTTCATCTCCCTCGAGATTGGTGACCTTCCACATCCTCCCCATGCTTTTAAATTTTGTATAAAAGAAGAGGTAACCCGAAATGTGAAGACAGACATCTCTTCCCAGAGATAAGCGTATATTTGTATTGAGAGCTTGAGTAATACTACATCTCTTCTCAGAGAATTCATTGTGAAGAGAAATTACTATTTTTAGATAGCACTATTAAAATTGAAATTTGAGGGAATTCTATTGGGATTTTGGAGGTCAAACTTCATCGAGAAAATCTCATGCCATTTCATGATGTTCCCCTTATTCTTATCTTTCCAATGGTTCAAATGGTGAGTCAATTGGAGCTACGGTGCAAAAGTTATGGCTCCTGGAAGTTCTGTCATCAATTAGGGTGGAACTGTCACCCGGATTGTCACCTAAATTGATGCCTGGATCATTACTGATCCAAAAATCAAAATTTTTGGTTGATAAATATCACAATAACATATAAATAACATAGTAACAATGAATTCTCTGAGAAGAGATGTAGTATTACTCAACATCACAATACAAATATACGCTTATCTCTGGGAAGAGATGTCGGTCCTCACATTTTGGGTTACCTCTTATTTTATACACAATTTGAAAGCATGGGGAGGATGTGGAAGGTCACCAATCTTGAGGGAGATGAAGTGGTATGACTTCCAATATTTAAAACAATACATAATTCGAGGAATTACTATTTTTAGAAACTTACTATTTTTAGATAGCACTATTAAAATTGAAATTTGAGGCACTTCCATTGGTTTTTTGGGGTTAAAACTTCATTGATCAAAGCTCATGCCATTTCAAGATGTTCCCCTCATTCTTAGCTTTCCAACGGTTCAAACGGTGAGTCAATTGGAGCTATGGTGCAAAAGTTATGGCTCCCGAAAGTTCCGTCATCAATTAGGGTGGAACTGTCACTTGAATTATCACCTAAATTGATGCCTAGATCATTACTGATCCAAAACTCAAAAGTTTTGTTTGATAAATATCACAATAACATATAAATAACACAGTAACAATGAATTCTCTGAGAAGAGATGTAGTATTACTCAAGATCGCAATACAAATATACGCTTATCTCTGGGAAGAGATGTTTGTCCTCACATTTCGGGTTACCTCTTATTTTATACACAATTTGAAATCATGGGGAGGATGTGGAAGGTCACCAATCTCGAGGGAGATGAATTGGTATGACTCCCAATATTTAAAACAATACATAATGCAAGGAATTACTATTTTTAGAAACTTACTATTTTTAGACAGCACTATTAAAATTGAAATTTGAGGGACTTCTGTTGGGTTTTCAGGGGTCAAACTTCATTGAGAAGAGCTTAATTCTATTTCATGGCATTCCCCTCGTTCTTAGCTTTTCAACGGTTCAAACGGTGAGTCAATTGGAGCTACGGTGCAAAAGTTATGGCTCCCGAAAGTTTCGTCATCAATTGGGGTGGAACTGTCACCCGAATTGTCGCCTAAATTGATGCCTAGATCATTACTGATCCAAAACTTAGAAGTTTTGGTTGAAAAATATCACAATAACATATAAATAACACAGTAACAATGAATTCTCTGAGAAGAGATGTAGTATTACTCAAGATCGCAATACAAATATACACTTATCTCTGGGAAGAGATGTCTGTCCTCACATTTCAGGTTACCTCTTCTTTTATACACAATTTGAAAGCATGGAGAGGATGTGGAAGGTCACCAATCTCAAGGGAGATGAAGTGGTATGACTTCCAATATTTAAAATAATACATAATTCGAGGAATTACTATTTTTAGAAACTTACTATTTTTACACAACACTATTAAAATTGAAATTTGAGGCACTGCCGTTGGGTTTTCAAGGGTCAAACTTCATTGAGAAAATTTCATGCCATTTCATGATGTTCCCTCGTTCTTAGCTTTCCAACGGTTCAAACGGTGAGTCAATTGGAGCTACGGTGCAAAAGTTATGGCTCCCGGAAGTTTTGTCATCAATTGGGGTGGAACTGTCACACAAATTGTCACCTAAATTGATGCCTGGATCATTACTGATCCAAAACTTAGAAGTTTTGGTTGATAAATATCACAATAACATATAAATAACATAGTAACAATGAATTCTCTGAGAAGATATGTAGTATTACTCAAGATTGCAATACAAATATACGCTTATCTCTGGGAAGAGATGTTTGTCCTCACATTTCAGGTTACCTCTTCTTTTATACACAATTTTAAAGCATGGGGA
The DNA here is from genome assembly GCA_037957365.1 of Torreya grandis. NCBI lineage: Eukaryota > Viridiplantae > Streptophyta > Pinopsida > Cupressales > Taxaceae > Torreya > Torreya grandis. The sequence continues at coordinate 3,155,808 of JARHVA010000433.1, read as the reverse complement.
GGATGTGGAAGGTCACCAATCTCGAGGGAGATGAAGTGGTATGACTTCCAATAATTAAAACAATACATAATTCGAGGAATTACTATATTTAGAAACTTACTATTTTTAGACAACACTATTCAAATTGAAATTTGAGGCACTTCCATGGGTTTTTAGGGGTCAAACTTCATTGAGCAAAGCTCATGCCATTTCATGACCTTCCCCTCATTCTTAGCTTTCCAACGGTTCAAACGGTGAGTCAATTGGAGCTACGGTGCAAAAGTTATGGCTCTCAGAAATACCGTCATCAATTGGGGTGGAACTGTCACCCGAATTGTCGCCTAAATTGATGCCTGGATCATTACTGATCCAAAACTCAGAAGTTTTGGTTGATAAATATCACAATAACATATAAATAACACAGTAACAATGAATTCTCTGAGAAGAGATGTAGTATTACTCAAGATCGCAATACAAATATACGCTTATCTCTGGGAAGAGATGTCTGTCCTCATATTTTGGGTTACCTCTTCTTTTATACACAATTTGAAAGCATGGGGAGGATGTGGAAGGTCAACAATATTGAGGGAGATGAAGTGGTACAATTTCCAATATTTAAAACAATACATAATTCGAGGAATTACTGTTTTTAGAAACTTACTATTTTTACACAGCACTATTAAAATTGAAATTTGAGGCACTTCCATTGGGTTTTTGGGAGTAAAACTTCATTGAGAAAATCTCATGCCATTTCATGATGTTCCTCTCATTCTTAGCTTTCCAACGGTTCAAACGGTGAGTCAATTGGAGCTACGGTGCAAAAGTTATGGCTCCCAGAAGTTTCGTCATCAATTGGGGTGGAACTGTCACCCGAATTGTCACCTAAATTGATGCCTGGATCATTACTGATCCAAAACTCAAAAGTTTTGGTTGATAAATATCACAATAACATATAAATAACATAGTAACAATGAATTCTCTGAGAAGAGATGTAGTATTACTCAAGATCTCAATACAAATATACGCTTATCTCTGGGAAGAGATGTCTGTCCTCACATTTTGGGTTACCTCTTCTTTTATACACAATTTGAAAGCATGGGGAGGATGTGGAAGGTCACCAATCTCAAGGGAGATGAAGTGGTATGACTTCCAATATTTAAAACAATACATAATTTGAGGAATTACTATTTTTAGAAACTTACTATTTTTAGACAGCACTATTAAAATTGAAATTTGAGGCACTTCCATTTGGGTTTTTGAGGGTCAAACTTCATCAAGTGGATTTTAATTCCATTTCATGATGTTCCCCTCATTCTTAGCTTTCCAATGGTTCAAACGGTGAGTCAATTGGAGCTACGGTGCAAAAGTTATGGCTCCCAGAAGTTTCGTCATCAATTGGAGTGGAACTGTCACCCGAATTGTCGCCTAAATTGATGCCTGGATCATTACTGATCCAAAACTCAAAATTTTTGGTTGATAAATATCACAATAACATATAATTAATACAGCAACAATGAATTCTCTGAGAAGAGATGTAGTATTACTCAAGATCGCAATACAAATATACACTTATCTCTGGGAAGAGATGTCTGTCCTCACATTTCGGGTTACCTCTTCTTTTATACACAATTTGAAAGCATGGGGAGGATGTGGAAGGTCACCAATCTCGAGGGAGATGAAGTGGTACGACTTCCAATATTTAAAACAATACATAATTCAAGGAATTACTATTTTTAGAAACTTAATATTTTTAGACAGCACTATTAAAATTGAAATTTGAGGCACTTTTATTGGGTTTTCAGGGGTCAAACTTCATTGATTATGGCTTAATGCCATTTCATGATGTTCCCCTCATTCTTAGCTTTCCAACGGTTCAAACAGTGAGTCAATTGGAGCTACGGTGCAAAAGTTATGGCTCCCGAAAGTTTCGTCATCAATTTGGGTGGAACTGTCACTCGAATTGTCGCCTAAATTGATGCCTAGATCATTACTGATCCAAAACTCAGAATTTTTGGTTGATAAATATCACAATAACATATAAATAACATAGTAACAATGAATTCTCTGAGAAGAGATGTAGTATTACTCAAGATCGCAATACAAATATACACTTATCTCTGGGAAGAGATGTCTGTCCTCATATTTTGGGTTACCTCTTCTTTTATACACAATTTGAAAGCATGGGGAGGATGTGGAAGGCCAAAAATCTTGAGGGAGATGAAGTGGTACAACTTCCAATATTTAAAACAATACATAATTCGAGGAATTACTATTTTTAGAAACTTACTATTTTTACACAGCACTATTAAAATTGAAATTTGAGGCACTTTTATTGGGTTTTTGGGGGTCAAACTTCATTGAGAAAAGCTCATGTGATTTCATGATGTTCCCCTCATTATTAGCTTTCCAACGGTTCAAACGGTGAGTCAATTGGAGCTACGGTGCAAAAGTTATGGCTCCCGGAAGTTCACTCATCAATTGGGGTGGAACTGTCACCCGAATTGTCACCTAAATTGATGCATGGATCATTACTGATCCAAAACTCAGAAGTTTTGGTTGATAAATATCATAGTAACATATAAATAACATAGTAACAATGAATTCTCTGAGAAGAGATGTAGTATTACTCAAGATCGCAATACAAATATACGCTTATCTCTGGGAAGAGATGTCTGTCCTCACATTTCGGGTTACCTCTTCTTTTATACATAATTTGAAAGCATGGGGAGAATGTGGAAGGTCACCAATCTCAAGGGATATGAAGTGGTATGACTTCCAATATTTAAAACAATACATAATTCGAGGAATTACTATTTTTAGAAACTTACTATTTTTAGACAGCACTATTAAAATTGAAATTTGAGGCACTTCCATTGGGTTTTTGGGGCTCAAACTTCATTGAGTGGAGCTCATGCCATTTCATGATGTTCCCCTTGTTCTTATCTTTCCAACGGTTCAAACGGTGAGCCAATTGGAGCTACGGTGCAAAAGTTATGGCTCCCGGAAGTACCGTCATCAATTGGGGTGGAACTATCACCCGAATTGTCACCTAAATTGATGCCTGGATCACATGTAGTGGAGATTAGTTAATTACATGATGTTGAGATTATAGAGATGGACGATGTTGATAATTTACATAAGGCAAGGGTTAGCATAGATGTGGATACAGATATGCATTTTGATACAAATCAGAGGCTTAGAGCAGAGACTCCACTGATAGTGATTGACAATGAGGGGGGTAGAGAGGGTGATGATGTAGTTATGAAATCAACATAGGACACTCAGACAAATAGGGGGTATTCCTAGTTCTTCATGCACTTTGATATCTTGGGAGGAGTGGGATCTTGTGGATAGACTCTATGAGTAGATCAGAGCTCATGATAGGGAGATAGATGGGTTACGCAGGGAGGTGTCCAGATTACAAGGAGTGGTAGATGGTAAGGAGATTAAACTATGGAGATTAAATAATTACATTTCAAGGCTGATGGGTTATAGGTTTCTTTTTATGGGATAGATAGAGATGACATGGATACATTAGTTGTGACACATGACATGGAGACCTAGACTCTAGATTATAAAACATTGACACAATGTTATAGATAGGAGAGAAACATTTCTAAGATTGAGCTAGCAGAGGTGAGGGTATTAATAGTTGGATATGGATAGATTATGACATTAGATAGGGTGATGAGGTCGATGGAGTATGCCACATATTATAGTAACTTATATGAGGAGGCTATGCCACATTCTCAGAGGATAACATCTTTTAGAGGGTACTCTATGAGATGATCTACATCAAGGAGATTGATATAGTTGATTGAGTCAAAGAGGTTAGTGGAGAAGGTACAAAATTTGATGGGTCCTCCATAAGGCACATAATGATGCGAGTAGATATTCCTAAGACTAGACACTCCTTTATAGGTATAGGATGAGACATGACATAATGTTTAGATGATAGATTGGTTCATCGATGTATATATATTTTTTGAGATGTATCTTTTTATATAGACACATTTGATATATATATTCATGATTATTATGATATTTTTTATTATGTATATGGACATTGTGGAATATTTATATGGATTTTATATTTATTTTATATGAAATTTATTCATGTTTGTTGGACATATGGATATATTTAGCAATAGTTATATTTCTTGCATTTTGATTTATTCTAGCATATTTTAATTCTTTCATCATATGGGTTATGGATTGTGACATGTATGATTGGATTTATGAATGGATTAGAATGTGACATAACTAATTTACTTTTGGTTTGTTTTCCTTGCATTGTATTTCCAACAATAAAGATTTTTGGGCAACCTGACGTCTAATATAGCATAAAACACATTACAACCAATGATATTGAATAATCATGATGATTATTAATGTTTTAGGCATATAAACTAAATAAAGAATAAATTGTGTAAAATCAAAGTACGTCATTATATAACAAAACCATAACCACACTTTTATGGAATTCATAAAATAATATTTTTAAACACATAGAAAATAAAAATTTAAAACAAGATATGAAAAAAATTAATATAAATTATGTAAACATGTAAAATATTGATTCAAAAATATTAACCAAAAATGATACACAAACAAATGAAAAAATAGTAATTATAAAGATAAAAAATTGACACATTATAATACAATCATAATGGACAAAAGAAATAACCATTTGAAAGGTTAAGGATAAAATAGATTTAAAAATAATTGATAAAATGGATTAAATAACCAACTTAATGGCTAAGGATAGAAAAATGAATAAATAACCAACTTAATGGTTAGGGATAGAAAATGGATAAGAAACCAAATTAATGGCTAAAGATAAAAAATGAACAAGAAGAGAATAACAAAAAATAAAGGATTGAGTGGGATAAAGTTGTAAGCAAATACTTAACATTTGAAGCAAGAGTTGTACAACTATAGCCAAGAGCTAGGCTAAGTACCAAACAATCGACAAAGAATTATGAGGATAAGCTAATCCATGTTTGGGTAAAAGGATGATGGGTAAGATAGTGGTTGAGTTGGCCCTAAAGACCTCATGCCTATAAGCATTGCCGACATAATCCACCTTAAACAAATTCAGTGTGGAGATATCAGGCCAGATGCAATTCTCCCAATATGCAAAGTGATGAAAAAGTGGGATATTGATGAAGTGTTTGAGTTTTGGATGAAAAATATACATGAGTGACCCACCCAAGAATGAGTGAACAATGTGGAAGTTAGCTAGAATAGTAGATGTTTTAAGGTTGATGTTTAACATATTTTTGGGATGTTTTCATAATTTTTATTATTTTTTTACATTTTTCAATTTTTAAAATAAAGAATATAAAATACATTTTTCTATTGTCATGATGAGTAAGGATATAGGTTTACATGTAGGAACATCAACCCTGAGCTTAGCATTTTATAAGATAAATGACTAACAAATAACAAAATCATAAATGTGGTAATATACAATGGATTTTTGAAATATGTTTCCCCCATGTAACTAGGGTGAATATAGATAATGGTTTATACAAAAATAAAAATGGGCATGTTTTTTTATTTTTTTATTATTGATATATGAAAAATTATGTAATATTATGGATATGCACGAAGCTTTGTGAATGAGCTAACAATAATTTTTCAAGTAATGACCTAGTTATTTTTTTTACACAACCTATGACTTTCAATTTATAATAAAAGAATGAAAGGGGAAATAAGATAAGTATGAAATGGTGAAGATGAAAAATAAAATCCAAATTTTTCATGAAAAAGGAAGATGACCTAATCCTTATGAACAAATGGGAAAAAAATTATTTCTAAACTCACAAATTACTAACTTTATTGGATGTGTTTAGAGAGAACTAGCCCTGATAGAATCGGTAAATGTGATAAAGTTGCCCTTTTTTAGCATAGACATATAGATAAGTTGTTTGAAGAAATTTTTGTGACACTTTTTGATTTAATATTTAATACTTTTCTTTGTAACCTCCTACACATAGTCTCATGTGACTAGGAAGACACATGGGCTCATCACCAAAGCTTGTACATAGGCGAGTAAAGGCATCTCCCCCAATGTTAATCCCATACAACTAGTGGTATGTGAGGGCTCAACACAAAATATTATCAAAATTTGAGAGATGTGGAATTTTAATTGGATTTTACATAAGTTTTGGATAAGGGTGTCATGTTATTTGGAAGGATTTTACTCCCAAGACTTGGTCTCATGCAACTAGCAAGATGCAAGAGCTTATCACCGAAGACCAAGATAGGTGATTAAAGTTACCATATTTCCTTTTGTATCATGTTAATGTTTTATCATTTAGAGGGAAATGTAAGAGGAGAATCCATCATGGAAAATTTTCTAGACTAGGCTATGGGATAGTATTTTATAAGTTTTGTAAGATGTAAAGAAAAAATGTACTCTACTCGTACGAACTAAGGCAAGAATAAATGTAATTCTAACTTTGAGAAAGTTTTCTATGGGATAATAGGGTGATATGAAAATTGAATTGATATGATAAGCTGCATTTTGAGTGTTTACATTATGCAAACTAACAACTAAATAATCACCAAACATAACATCTAATATGTAAGACAAAAATGTAAACAATAGAAAATGTAATGCAATGAGGGTAATGTGAAATGTAATTGTAAATGGGTTTCCCCAAAGTGTCAAGGTACTTGTAAACAATAATTTATTTTGTTTTTTATTTTTGATTTTATAATTTTTGGATTTATTAGCATTTAAACCCAATGGAAGGTCATAAGATGCATAATTTTTTTGTTTTTGATTTTTATACCATGCGAGTTCTAGATAATATCTATCATTCTGACTGGATTTCCTTTTCAATCTCAATTTTAGTTCTTGCATTTACTTTTACTAGTAATTGACTAGTATGAGGTTATTAGGCCCACCAGAAGTTATTAGCAAACCATCCAAAGTATCATTCTCTATAGGGAAATTTTTAATGAATAAATACATCCAGATATAAATTTCTTTGGTAAACATTTGTGGTGATTTTGGTTTTTCTTAGGAAAATATATTTATCAAATATACCCACATTAATATGCCTAATAGTAAAGATAAACTCTAGAAACCTTCTAAGAGTTATTCACATCATCATCGAATCAAGAACCCTTTCTCTATAAAGGTTACTGTTAGCACCCCAAGTTGCACCCTATTAAAGGAGAGTGTTCAATTATTCTTCAAACCTAGACTAACATAGGAATGGCCTAATGGTTATGGGTGACCTTATAATTAGACTAGACCTCTAGATTATGGGAATAGCTCCCATGTTACATCACTTGTGGCATAGTTACTAAAACCTACTACTATTGGGGTGAAAATGGATAAAAGGAATAGAAAATAAACCTACTCTAAGTGATGGTGATGTACCTATGTAATCACTCATCCACTCACTTTGGACATCAAATAACAATAGTAAGTAATGCAAATGACTAAATATTATAACTCCAAGAACCTCTATGCAAAAGTGTTTCACATAAAGGTTTCACTAAGTGGTAAAAGCATGAGGGTAATGATGTAAGGCCTAATTCAAGGCACTAACTAATCAATATCTCCACTTCAATCTCAGTCACTCAACATTCAAACATTATATGTGACCTCCATAAGATGATATGCAAGTAAATAGGTGAGATTAAGACCTACCACAGGAGAAAAACTACCACATGTGCAAATAAAACTAATTATACACACTAAAATTATATCAAGGAATCTAAAAATAGTCATTTTATTCACTTAAGAGGTTAGAAAGTTAATCTTGGCAAAGTTTCCTCATGCCCAAGAGAGGGACTACAAAACAAGCCCTTCAAGCTTAAATAAATAGAAGTAAATCAAGAGATAATAAGAGAGATTAGAGTGGAGAAATGAGGAAAAAGTCTTCCAACATCATAGCTTATTCATTTATTTAGTTAAAAATAGTTACAATAGTCCTCCATCTTTTTCTCCATGTTTGATGCTCTCTTTGAATCCTTAAGCATAAAGGTGGAGTACAAGAGGATCTGGTTGACCTATTAAACTTATTTCAAGAATGTTATTTCCCTATTTGGGTTAAATAACCTTTATTATTGGTATATACAACTTGAATGAATTTCAATTAAGTCATCATCTAATGTATACTAGCCTCTCCTCCTTCAAGCATGTGACCAAGTCAAGAAATTAACTTTTTCCTTCATAATGGCTATTGAAATGAACTTTAATCCTTAAAAAATAATTTATATGGTGTAACTACTCTATATTAACTCCCTCAAAAGTTTCTCTACACCATTTTCATGCCTCTATATTGACCAAATAGGTCTATTAGGCCAATTAGGCCTAATAGCCTAACTGTTAGTGCTTGGTTTCCATGGAAAACCTATAATAAACCTTAGGAACCTATAAAAAAAAAATTAGGCATGAATCAATGATACATACGATGATATAGGTCTCCTTGAGTAGTTCATACTTGTAAACTTGTTAAACTAGGTGACTAGGTCACCTTGTCTTTCACTTCTGTAGACTAGCTGATTAGAAGAGACTCACAAAGGCATTTTCACCCAAGTTTTTGGGCATATGATGTATTGAGAAGGTGAAAATAATTCCAAAAAAACATCTCCAATGATTTTCATCCTTTTAAACTACCGTGTACCTCTCTTTCTACTCTTTTTCCCTAAAACACATAATTTTTTAAAAAGTTCATATAGTTTTGTACAAAACAGTACCATGGTCAAGACCCTTGATGAGTGTAATTTATCTTTAAATTGTTTATTAGGAGATTCATGGGTGTTTGGGTACCAAAACATTATTTTTTCCAAAATTAGGTATGCCTTAGGGTTTAAGAAGGGTTTTATAAGTCCACCATCTTAACGATGGTTCATAAAGTACAGACTTCCAAACCAAAACTTCTTTCCATGGATCTTTAGTCCATATACCTCTTTAACTTTTTTGATAATCTTGAGTTCCCATACAAAAGGTGTGTCAATAAATGTTTTGATAGCTTCTTATAAGCATTATGGACTTGTTATCAGTCTTAGCAATGATTCATAAAATTGGGACCTTTAAACCAACTCTCTCCTCTATGAATTTAAATTACATAAGGTTACTTAATTCCCATTAAGATAATTTTCCCCAAGTCCTTCTACGGTGAGAGATCTGAGCTCTTAAATAGACAACTCAAGCTGATTGTGTATACTATGTGGTTCAAGTTAGTTATTAATACTAATATGGTATATCCACTATTATTTTATACTTGAAAACAATGTCATAAGACCTTATAAAACATCTATACATTCTCCTAGCTTTGGATTTGCTTGGGAGGTTTGCTTATGCTTCTATGGTGGTGTGAGGTTTGAATCTTAGTTATGCCCTTCAGGCCAAATAGGCCTAGACTGAGTATTGGAGGTTTAAGGAACCTATAGGTGATATGGGTGGTTAAAAATCATCATAAAATATTTTTCCCACCTATTTAACCTTTTTCAACTACCTCATCTACACATACTCCAATCTACCTATATTCTCTTATGACTATGCCTATATCATCTTTCTACCAGTTTGAGTGTTTGGAGAAGATAGAGGTCTAAAATTCCTTTATCCTTAAAGGATAGAGTTAATGTATTTTTAAATCATTATCTTAGGTTGGACAATATCCCCTAGACTAAGCTTTTCCATTAGTTTCATTCCAGCATACTCTATACAGTCAGCTTAAGGTTTGGGTTTCACTAGGCCTAAGTAGCCCTAAGACTAGGTTTGGCATTTTTAATCCTCCAAATGAGTATTTTACATCTTGAAAAAATTATTACATACCTCTCATTTATCTATTAGTTATTCTCAACCTTAAACAAATTTTAAATATTTACCAAACTCTTAGCTGGTATGAACAAGCTAGTTTTAGCTTTATCTTCTTTACTATACCTCAAGGGCATTTTGTCTTTAAATATGAGTGTTAACTACTCAAAAATTATTTTAATACCTTTACCATTACATTTTATTGTCTCAAAACATTTTATGAAGTATCATTTTTTTGTATTGTCTTCAAACCTTCAATTTGCTCACTTGGTCTCCTTAATGATTATCGACGGACTAGGGAAGCACTGTGATTGAATAGTGACTATTTAAACTATTAATATGACCTTTAGGATATCATGATAAGCCTTAAATACTTTAAATTACTAATTTAACCAATTTTTTAGTCCTAACTATACCTATAAAGGCTTCAAAACCTTAAATTTTTTGGCCTTTAGGCATTGACTATGTATATAGATGCATGTTGACTGCATCCTTTAGGTCTGTTGAGCTCTCACTAACATCCTAACTCTCCTTAACCATTTTAAATAATTTTAATCTCTAAATTTAATTATAACCTTCCCAATATTCTCTATTTTTTTCTTATAGGCTTAAGACTAGAAAGGTCTCTCAAAAGGCCTTTAGGTGTTATTAGAGGAATTAATAGTGTGTAGAAATTTAATTTAGCTTGCTCAAACCTTTTCAACTCCCTTTGGTATTAATCATGACTCACTTATCTTTTATTTGGTCTAGGTATACCCTATATCCCATTTTAACATACTTTTTTCCCTCCTTAGGATTATAATTACCATGTCACTTTTAGCACCCTGTAGGTGTCTAAGTGATTGTAGGGTCTGCTTGACTATATTCGATATGCTTGGATCCTCTCTTCATATTTGTATGTTACCTCAATATATTTTAAATTATTTGAGATTTAAATAGGTTCTAAGCACTCAAAACATTTTAGTATCTTCATGACCTCTAAGGTAAACCTCACATTGCATCTTAACGATGTGACTACAAGTAACCCTCAAATCCTAATTGTAGGTGGGTTTGAGACCTTGAAAATGCACTAATGATATTCCCAAAACCTTATGTTCTTTATTAAATATCCACTTAAGTTTAAAGGTTTTTAAACACCCCAACTTCTCCTTCATAAAGCCTATTTCAACCTACACCTCCAAGACATGGTTGTAGGTGGAGGTTGATTTAATAATTTTGGGAATATTGGTGTATTATTTCTAATTTAGTTAAAGGGTATAAGTAGTAAAATTAGTAAATAAATAGACAATAATTAATCTATTGATTTTTATAAATTTGATTACAATTTAAAATTTTCTAAAAATAATAATAAGGGGAAGAAAATAACACTTAGCTAGAAACTGATAGATCTGACTAAGATAGAGGCTAGAAGTCATTGTGTAAGATTGGGACACTATCATAAACTAGGATCTAAACTTCATTTTATGATTGTATAGGAGTGTCAAAACTAGATAGGAGTGGCACCATCACTATAGTCCACCTCTATTGTTGTTACCCTAAATATCTAAGCTTTCTAGGTTTTATTCACTAGGTCTATGTGACCTTGTCTATGAAATTTTGATAGCTAGAAGTCTATAGAGCTCATTTTAGAGCAGATTTTCTCTTAAAACCCTATATTCCATTATGATTTGACTAAAATTTATCAATATGGTGGATTAGTGTGTGTAATATTCATTGGATGTGCATCTACACTCCTTATGTGGGTACATTGCCTACATACCAATACTCCAAAGAGGGATCAAGTAATATGTAGTTCTCTCACTTAATGTGCTTTGTGAAATTGAGTGTATGAGTATGGAAATAATGCTACACTAGATGTTCTTGAGATGGCTAAGGACTAGTGTAAGGATTTGAATTGACTTGAAATTTTATAGGTTGGATGTATGTAGAGAATAGGGAAGATTGCTTGAGTAGTCTTGCTTGTATTCTTGCTTGCTTAGTGATAATTGCCAACCCTTTCCAACTGATCTTTGAATGGTCTTTTATAGAGATCTATTAGTCATGTGTTGAATCTACCCATGTTAGGATAACAAAGAGAAGGCTGGAGAACTAGACTAAATTGACTTTTGGGGCTATAAATAAACTTGGACAATAGCATCAAAAGTAGACAGGAGTGGCATTAGTGATATAGTCCTAGTGTGGTGCTATTGTCTTGAGTAGATGGGACTTGGAGGGATGGATTAGTCATGAAAAGAGAGTCCTAGCTCAATTGGGATCAAGTTTGGAAGGCTATGAATAACTAGGAATCAGTGAAAATATGCCTATGAAGGTCATGAGAACAATCAAAATGGACCTAAGGGTTGGGTGTCATTAGCCATGCTCAAGTTGCCAATTTTTGCATTATATATGACTACATTTCCCCCCTTTATTTTAGTGATGTAGCAAAGTGAAATACTAGGATAAAGGAAAAATAGAAAGTGTACCTAAACTTACCTGCAAGGGTGAAGCTCATGAAGCTATGTGATGTTGGGTGTGCATAGAGAGATCACATTGTGAAGTGAAAATCTACAAGAGAAAATAAAGAGTAGATTAGTTCTTACTAAATACACTATATCTAAAATAAGAACATATAAAACTATGTAAGAGAAAGATGAAGATAAAGGAACAAATACACCTCACCAAGTATGTGAACCAATACAAAACTTGTTGTCATGTTGAGTAATGCTGGAAGGTGTTGAACCAAGAGTAATATCATGAATGAAGCTGAGTGCTTAATTCTTAGGAAGTGGCTCACGAATGTAAAGTCTGACCCTTTAGCTCCATTATTGCCCACTAAGTGAAGTTATGTGATCATGTATGTGTTGATCAATGTTTGGATTTTGTATCCAATCCCTCTAAGTAGGTGGCTCAAGAATACAAGGGCTAGCTAGTCATTTTCCTCCATCATTGCCCTATGAAATGAATATATGAGCTGATACCGGTATGAATGTGTATGTCATATGAGATGGCTCTTGAATCCTATGAATGTAATTTGATCTTGATAATGTTTGCATGGATGGTTGAATGTATGCTAGAAACTAGGCCACTTTTGGCCACTCCTAAAGATGGATATTAGGCTTGTATGAAAGCCACTCTGAACTGGTGCACTAGGCTTGTATGAAATCCCCTTCAAACTAGTACACTAGGCTTGTATGAAAGCCACTCAAGAACTCAAGAATGTGTAAGTTAAGCTTGTATTAAAGTCATTACAAAATGATGCCAACCATCTATATATGGAATAAGGCATGTAACTATTGAGAATGTTTGGGTAATGTTGAACTCGAAAAGAAAATAAATAAATGTGTCATAAACAATGCCCCCAATCATTGATGTCTTAGATTCTGATATAGAAGTCATATCAACTACCACATCTAAAACTAGAAGTGAGAGCCATCATACCACGCATGATTCCCCTTATATATAGATTTTTTGAGAAAATTTGTATTAAAATTATTGAATCTGGTCTGAATTGTAGCTGACAAAACTATAATTGTACTTACCTTTTTGTTTATTTCTAGAAAATTTAGTTTTACTATTATTTGGACATGAGTGCTAAAAGTGAACACTAGTGGCACTAACACTATTATCCAAGTTAGGCACTATTATTTAGGGCCAAATCTAATAACTATTCTATATTTTTGACTATCTACTTATTCTATTCTGACTAGTTTGATGTCTAGTTATTGTTCTAAGTGTTCTCAGAACTACTATTTTAGTCGTTAATAACTTTGATCTCTATGATAAAACCCTTATTTGTTGCCTCCTCTTCTAAGGGTAGGAATGAAAACCCTACAATGACTACCCTTAGAAGAAAGAGCCCTGAAAGTGTGTTATGCTTCAAAGATACATGGTATAGCAATGATAATTGACAAGATATCTCAAGATACAGCATAATGATGATATTGAGAGATTGTTAGATCAATAGGGGTATGCTTAGATAGATGTAACAATGTAAGAACATGTGAAATGTACTAAACTAGAAATGAAAGTCTAGTTAGTTATTAGTTTCTAGTTGGAGGGATGGAGCATGATGTCCATCATGGCATTCAAAAAAAGTAGGATAAATGCATGATATGAATCGTGGCATTGTAAACAATGAGAAGAAAAAAAAACAAGCACATAAGGCAAGAAGCAAGTAGCATACAAGGGTGGCCAAGGGGTTAAACAAACAAGGGACATGGGTACATGTCACTCAAACTAGAAAGAAACCATACAAGGCATGTTCAACTGACACATACAATTGAAAATAAAGGTTAGTGTGAGAGCCACAATCACATACAAGAGTAAAAGCAAAGGACATTGGTAAATGTCCTAAGGCAAACACATGAATAGAAGAAAATGGCATTAGTAAATATCCTATGGCACATATAGGAGACAAGGAGGAATTGGAAATATAATCACATCAAGCTACATTAAGCAATAAGATAAATAATATAAAGATTAAATAAATACAATTGCATCTAACTAATTAAAGCAAGAGTGAAAGTATGCAAAACATATTATTACAAGATTAGGGATATGCTAAGAAATACACAAGTTCTAGATACTAGTGAGTGTCGATAGGGTAATCTATTTAAGCTAGTAAATAATGTACATCAACATGATAACTAGAGTGTGTGGTGTAGGAATGACATAACCTAGATGGTGTAGTCATGTAGAATGTTCCCCAAATGGGTATGTATATTGATGTGTGTCTTGAATGTAGAATTAGGATGCCCCTCAATGGGTAGATTGAAGCAATCAAGTAAATGAAAGTCACTGTACACACTCAAAGAAGATAAAGTTAAGCATGATAATGTAGATAAATCAATAAACAATAGCATAGAACAACAAATGTAATTCTAACATAGTATTAGCGTTGTAAAGTATGGATGATGCATACAATTGAAATGTTTTTGGTGTTTTGACATATTTTAATGTTTTTGTATTTTGAAATTTTGTATTTTTTTTGAATTTTTGAAAGTTTTGAGCTATGTACAATCAAGCATAAGAAACTATGTATAGGTAAGTAGGGAAAATATGATACTAACACATGAGTCTCATGGGAGACTCCCTATCATGGTGTCTTATATCAAGGGGAGGAATCATGAGTGATCATGAAGCATGATGGAAATGCTAAGACTATGGCTTTGAAAGTTGTATATGTTGTAAATGCTCTAAATTATTTGAAGTAGAAACTAACTCTGGGGTCCCCCTATAACTCTAAGAGATAGATACAATTGTAGGGCTCTTAGAGACCCATCTAGTAATAGGATATGTTCTTTAAACATGTGTCCTATGAGTAGATACATGAGATCTCAATGATATTGCCCTCGGTGTAAACATTATAGCTAGAACCTATCTAGAATCTTGAAACTATGGAGGTGTATAAAAACTCTATGTTGGTAATGGATGCCTCAACTATGTCTGAATCAGAACTAGAGGAGGAACTATAATTGGTTAAGAAACTAAAATTAGAGGCTGAAATGAAACTAGTGACTACACTGTAGAAGATGGATCTAAAGTGGGAGTGGTAACCCATATGGAACTCCACCAACTATAATAACCTAATTAATGTGAATGAATTTTATGTATTTGTAAACTATAGAATTTACTACTCAAAGTTTTTGAATCCATGGTTAACCAAGTAACATATCAAAAACTCCTACACTGGGAATAATAGTGAATGGTGTGGCTGCATGTGTTGGAGCCACCTATAAAGGAAGTAAAATCTCACCTAATGAACTCTATATGTGCCCACTGTGTCCACTGATAACTATGTCTATTGGTGTAATTACCTACTCTAAATATCCCAAATTTTGCAATAATGTCATAGTGCATATATTCATACTAGATCCAATGTCTATGAGAACACTATGAATAGGATTATTATAAATATAAGCTCTAATAAAGAGTGCATGATAATCCATATCATCCTCAATGATCTCTTACTCTAAGAAGGAGATGGAAAGTCTAGCTAGAACTCTAGAATTGTATACACCAATCATGTTGCTCAAAGGATGTAACTCAACTGAAGGTGCCCTATATGTATTTGGTTAGGGATGTGCATGATATGTATGATGAACCCCTGATGTATCCCCTATCTCCTATTTAGAATGTTTTGAAAAAGGATTTGAAAAGATTTTTAATGCTTTATCCTATGTTGGCTTGGCTTGAGGAGGCTAAACTGGAGTGCCAAAATCAATATGATTGTCATCTATTAAATCTTGTATCTTGTGTCTCAAATTGATGCATCTATTTATTATATGGTTTGGTTCCCTATGAAACTATCAAAATGCATGTTGATCATATCCCTGTGGAAGAGGCTTTTTTGGGTCAACTTCCCAAATAGGAGGAAGAGATATGATGTTATATTCTAATATTCATTGTAAAACTTTGTCTAGAGAAAATGGTAGATTATTAAATGTACATTGAGGAGTTATTAATAAAACCACTCACTGAGGTGGCTCTAAAGCTACATTAACTATAGGTTGATTCTGACTTTTGTTATCATTGACCTTGACTTTTAATGGGATTTTGTTGTTACTCTTATTTATTATTTCTAAGATACTTATGTACTTGAGTTTGTCCATTAAAATTAAATTAAATTTTATTTTCTTTATCATGTAACACAATTTAGTGAAGGAAAATAATCTTTTAAACATATTTGATTCATGTAAAGCTAGTAACAAACTCTATTTGAAGAGATCCTCTAATTCTTGATTGACCATGGGGCTAGTCATCTTAGCCAAATAGTCTTATATCAAAGAACATTATCTATAAGATGCTCATTTACCTTTTTTTCTATTATTTAACTTGAGCATATAAAACATTATCACCAATATTAATGCTAAAATAAGCTAGGAACATGTCAGTTAAAGGATTGAATGCATGATCGACTAATTTGATAGACTATAAAACCATTATAATACATAATCCTTTAGGCTCCATGGAAATAGCTTGGTAAGTATTCATTCATTAGGTACATATTCCAATCATGTTGCATGAAAATCTCTCAAATGTGTCTGTAGATCACCCTTGCCATCATATAGAGTAATCTTAGGTTGAATAAAGCCTTGTTGTAAAGGTGTAGAAGCAATGTGACGTGCCAATGGTGTATGTATTAGATCAAAAAAATCCAAAGCCTATGTAGGTCTAGAGTCGCCTTGCTCAAGATTTATCACCTTGGAATGAAAATATTTTATCTCTTGCACAAGAGCTTCCACATTCGGAGACAAAGATGTACTAGTTGTAGCTAGCAGCATAGAGGTAGGTTGGGCTATTATAGGGGGTTGTTGAGACATAGTTTCCCCCGTAGTGCCATGTGTAACTATTTGCTCTATGTTTTGATAATATTGGCCATTATTCACTCTTTATTGTTCTTCTTGTAGTATTTTAAGCATGTCATCTTGCATGTCATGGTGTTTAGTTAAAAGTTATTGAAGTTCCCTTTTATCAATTTCATCAAAATCGATATATTGGGTCATTGGTAAACTAGGAAAATAAGTTAAAATTTATAAGAGGTAAAGTGTGATATAAATAAAATACTAAATATATGAAATGTAAAGTCCTAATAGTAGTTAACTAGAAATTGTATAAAAAGGATATGAAGCTCACAAACATGTAAGGTGATACCTCAATAAGCAAATAGGAACTAACACATACAATTAGGGTTTTGAAAAATGATTATTTGATCAATTTACTATGAAATTTTGAATGGATTTTTTGATTTAAATATGCTAGTGAAAATTCAAAAAAAGATTGAAAATTTATTGGAAAAATACTAGGACTTAGTATGGGCAACTAGGGTTTTGAAAAAAAATATCTTAAACTTTACTCCTAATTTTTAAATTTTGAAATGAATTTTTGATTTAAATATTCAAGTAAAAACTCAAAAATTTATAGAAAAAATTACTAGTAACTTTACTCAAGTTTTCTAGGGTTTTTATGTGTAAATGAATCAAGTCAGGTTCACCAAATGATTTAACAATTTTAGGAATATTGGTGTATTATTCCTAATTTAGTTAAATAGTTTGAGTATTAAAATTAGTAAATAAATAGACAATAATTAAGCTACTGATTTGTGTAAATTTGATCATAATTCAAAATTTTCTAAAAATAGTAATAATGAGAAAAAAACAAAATTTATCTAGAAATTGATTAATCTGACTGAAATAGAGGCTACAATTAACTATGCAAGACTAGGACACTATCGCAAACTAGGATCTAAACTTCATTTTGTGATTAGATAGGAGCATCAAAATTGGATAGGAGTGGCATAAGCGTTGTATTCCACCTCTACCACTATTGTCCTAAGCATCTGATTTTTTTAGGTTTTATTTTATAGGTCTATGTAACCCTATGTATGAATTTTTAGCAGCTAGAAGTCTATGGAGCTCTCTATCAAGCAAATTTTCTCTTTAAACCCTATTTTTCATTATGCTTTGACCAATTTTGAGTAAGATCAGTGGTTAGTGTGTGTAAGATTCATCAGATGTCGATCCACACCCCTTGTGTGGGTGCACTACCTACATACCAATACTCTGAAGAGGGATCAAGCCATATGTATTTCTCCCACTTAATGTGATTTATGCAATTGAATGTATGAGTATGCAAAGAATGCTAAACTAGTTGTGTTTGAGATGGCTAGGGACTGGTGTAAGGATTTGAATTGACTTGAAAGTGTATAGGCTAGTTGTGTGCAGAGAATAGGGAAGATTACTTGAGTAGTCTTGCTTGTATTCTTGCTTGCTTCGTGATAATTACTAACCCTTTCCAAATTATCTTTGAATGGGATTTTATAAGGATCTATTAGTCATGGGTTGACGTACTTATGTTATGCCAACAAGAAGAAGGATGGGGAACCAGAATAAATTGATGGTTGGGGCCAAAAATGGACTTGGACAATAGCACCAAAAGTGGATATGAGTGGTACCAATGCTATAATCCTAGTGTGGCACTATTGTCTTGAGTAGATGGGACCTAGGGGATGGATTAGTCATGGAAAGAGGGTCTTGGCTTAGTTAGTATTGAGTCTAGAAGGCTATGAATAATTGGAAATCATTGAAAAGATGTCTATAAGGGTCATGAGATCAAGCAAAAGGGACCTAAGGGTTGGGTGTCATTAGCCATGTATAAGTTACCAGTTTTTGTATTTTATATGACTATAAAGTTTTATGTAGTTTGTACATGTTATGATCCACACTTATAATAATTGGAAAATATGTAGAATATAATATAGATCAACAAAACATGAAATATATAGGTAGGCCAAGATGGCAAAATACTCAATATATGCAGAAATAGAATACCCTTAAGGTATGGCAACACCATATAATACTCCTTTAGGAAGGAATAACTCCACAATGTCTCTTTGAGGGGACAACCTCCAATATCCTCTTACAATAAAGACTCAGTGCTTACTTTCCCCACTACAATGATAATCATCTCCTTTATATAGATCTCTATCTAACTAACAATGAATGGGTAACCTCATAATCCCAATGTAGGCTGACCATCACCCAATGCACAAATCATATAAGTTACTCCATTATAATAATATATTAGACCCATATAACTAACTAAGGGGATGTGTGCCACATGTTAGCATCTCCATCAGCCCATATAGATTAATATAGCATATCCCTATGTACATAGCATTACTTCCCTCCTTGACATGATTCATCCTTGAAACATAGAAAAAACCAAATAATGAGTGTGCTTCAAATCATTACACACTTGTCTCCAATCTCAATCATCTATCCATCCATATGTGATCTTGGTAGGTGATATCTCTCCAAGATTATTTCTAAATTCCATTATGCTCCTCTGATTCTATTCATGATCATAACTATACTACTTTGGTTTCCATGCATAATTATTCCTTTTTTGATTCTATGTACCATATTCCATTGTATTACTTTGATTTCAACCATGACCATAGTAGGTATTCTTCCATGAATAGTCATAGTGATTTCTCCATTAATTCCATGTTCCATATGTTGTATTTCTCTGATTCCATACTTGACCATAGTATTTATTCTTTGGCTTCCATGCATAGCCATAGTGATTGGAAATCTGATTTCTTGTATAGCCAAAATGATTGTTGTTATGACACTCCCTCACCTGGTTCCATGATGTTTTCCTCTCATGATGATGTGGGTGGTTGTATACCTCAAATTTTTCTAATACTTTGACATTATCCACCTTTTCTTCTACATCTTCCACTTTTTCCTTATGTGTTTCTTGAGTAGATGAAGTAATCATTTATGATTGTAGTGTGCCTTTATCTATGTCATCTAAATCTTCCTCATTCTCTTCATCCCCTATTTCAATCTCATCCTCATGATCTACCTAGACTGTTATTGGTGCCTTACCCACTATGATATCCTTTAAAGTGAGCTTTTTCCTATACCAAAACTTCATGAACTTTTTCTGAATATTAATATTGATTATTTCCAAAGTCTCTAACCATGTATATCCAAGAACCATATCCACATCATCCATATCTAAAGCATAAAAATATGAATGCAAAACATATTTTTCCATAATGGTCTTCAAATATTCAAACATTGGAATATTCTTACCATCTACTTGAACTTCTTTGATATTTTTTGCTTAAACATGTATATGTTTTGCCACATTCATGTTGATGAAGTTATAATTTCTAGTAGGGTTTATGGACACAATAATCTTATTCTTTTTAATGCATCCATGAAATTGAAAAATCTATTCATATTTCTTTGGAGCCAAACTATTTGAACCCTTATCATCTAATTATTCTTCTTCTTCTTCTTCTTCTTCTTCTTCTTCTTCTTCTTCTTCACTTGCATGTTCTTCCTCATTATCATTATTTTCTTCCATTGATTTTTCTTCTTTAGCATCTTCATTACCATCATTATTTTCTTCCTCTTATTCATCCTTTTTTTCTTTTTTATCCCATTGATCTAGGAAGAATTATTCCATTTCTCCCCATGAAGAATACTTTTGTACAAAGCTCAACTAATTAAACTTATGTTGTGCAGGCCCGGATAAAGAAAGAGACAAACATGTTTGCCAAAAAAAATTGAGTATTATTCTCC
Organism: Torreya grandis; assembly: GCA_037957365.1. Lineage (NCBI taxonomy): Eukaryota > Viridiplantae > Streptophyta > Pinopsida > Cupressales > Taxaceae > Torreya > Torreya grandis. Next base: position 3,134,964 of record JARHVA010000433.1, on the reverse strand, counting down.
TTAAAAAAGATCCACCATTCTCTAGCATCAATATCATCCTCCCTTGAAAATACTTGCAACTTCATGATCCATAAAAAAAACTAGGGTTAATGAAATACCTTAAAACAGTAATAAATCATTCAAAAATGATCAAAATAGTCCCATATTTTGACTGTATCTTTGTCTTATGATAGTGGAACTTCAATAAAAAATTTGTGAAAATTTTCCACAAATTTAGGCCTATAGAGTTAATATATGAAAAATAATAAATCATATTAAATCACTCAAAATATATTAAAAACACCTAAAATGTTGTCTATATCTTTCCTGTACTATGATACAGCATCACTAAAAATTTCACAAAAAAATTCCTTATATTTTAGAAGATATGATGAAATGAGTACAAACCCTAAAATATGAATAACTCCCTCAAAACTGATCATAAAATCTCTATTTTTTTACTAAGACTTCCTTGTAATATTATTCATATCCAATAAAAAAATTATGAAAATTTTCACAATAGATTGAAAGATATTGATGAATTCAAAAAACTAGGGTTTCATTTTACACAAATTGCCCAAATCAAAGCTTTGAGACTACTTGTTATGATCCACACTTATAATAATAGAAAAATATGTAGAATATAATGTAAATAAACACAACACAGAATATATAGGTAGGCCAAGATGCCCAAATACTCAATATATGCATAAATAGAATACCCTTAAGGTAGGGCAACACCATATAATACTCCTTTAGGAAGGAATAACTCCACAATGTCTCTTTGAGGGGATAACCTCTAATATCCTCTTATAATAGAAGACTCAATTCTTACTTGCCCCACTACAATGATAATCATCTCCTTTATATAGACCTATATCTAACAAACAATGGATGGGTAACCTCATAATCCCAATTTAGGTTAGCCATTACCTAATGTACTAATTCCATAATTTAATCCATTATCTTAATATATTGGACCCATATAACTAACTAAGGGGATGTGTGCCACATGTCAGGTCTCCATCAACCCATATACATTAATATATCATATCCCTAGGTACATAATAGTATGGACAAAGGTGAAAATTAGATGTTAAAAAACCTTGAGAAGTTCATAATAATGACTTACAATTTTTTTCATACCTAATGAGAGTGCAAACATTAACTCCATAGACCTTAACTCCAATATTGTAGATAGACTGATTGTATTATGACCTTGGTTGTAGGTAAAGATCTATTGTTTTAAAATGGCTTAAGTATGTATAACACATATTCATGATTATAATGATCTCTAACACCCTAGATCTTAATCAAAATAGTGGATTCATGATATGGATGGATGAATAGGTACTAATGTCTATAGGTGATGGGATATATGAAATTGAGAATAGAGTGTTAAGCTCATAATAATGGTTGAATGGCAATGATAAGGATATGAAAATGGAACGAAACATAGGGGAAGTGGAAGGATTCATGAATCCACTATATTGAAGGGTCCTAGGCAAGCATAATAATATGCCATACAAGATACATCAATTTGGAGACTCTTTATGAAGCATACACAGTGAAACAAGGAAACCTAGGATTCATTAAAATACCTTAACATGTGTTAAAATACCTTAACATATGCTAAATTAAGACTATGATAGTGTTTGAAGATAGGTTGGTAGTTTCAATGATATCATAGGATTTGATAAATCTTAAGACACTTGAAATAAGAACACTTTTCCATGAATGAAACACTAAAAACAATGTCATAATGAGTCTTGACATCCTTAGATCCATCATGAACCATACACTATCCTTCAAACTACCTACAGACTATAGATTAGTAATTAAAGTGTTATTTAGTTGTATATAACCTCACACATGTGTAATTAAGTTGACTAATGTTTTGCTACGGTAGATCAGACTCTTAACAAGCTCTATAAACTTCCATTTCTCTATCACCATGCTCAGAAAAGGAGAAAACAAGGAAAATCGGTTGTTTGCCTAAATGAAGAATGCATTGTGAGTGCCTTACCTTGTCAGGGATTGTTCATAACGAAAAGAGATAAAAACTAATAAAATTGTCATAAATATAGAAGTTATCTAAGGCCTCTTCCTTTGTCCAAAATTTTAGATTATGATATTCTCTCTCATGGCTGCTTCATCTATAAACTAGAAGGGCTCTCCCAAGTTATAAATAAGCTCAGTGGTGTAAGACAACTAGTTTTGAGTCTATATAGAATCTTCTTGCCATGAAACTTCACTAAAACACCTGTTATGAATCCACCTTCAAACTTTTAACCTCCATTGTATGTAAAAGTTTGTATAAGTCTATATATCTTGTACAAAATGGTTAAAAACTCTATTTTTCTTTGTTATTTCCACATTTCGTGATTAAAACCACCAATTTAGGGCAACATGTAGAATAATGCAGTTCAAAGGGCATTTTCAAAAAAGTAATGAGCTTTAGAGAGAAAAAAGGGGCATATTTCACAAATGAGAACACTTTTGAAATCCAATCAATGTCTTAGACTCATGGAGGGGACAACTTCAACGCATAACCTATTTGACCAAAGTAATATCAATACTATGAGTGTGATTAAAATACATTATGAGTGCTTTAGTGTCCTTATGAAGTCAAATTTTGTCATTTAAAGGCTAAAACTCTCTCTTTTAGACAACATACATAGCTTCACCAAAGAGATTTACCACTGAAAGTCATAAGGATTATGTTATAGTTTTATAAAAGGTTTTAATGAGGCTTTTATATATCTTGACCACACTTTCAAAGTTTATAGTCGACCATAGCTCACATATACTGAATACACCACAAAATCTCATGGTGAATCATTAGTTTTCATCCTCAACCATCTCCATCAAAGCATTTTAGATCATAAGGCCACTTCAAACCATCATCAAAACATCAAAACATACTCAAATATCATGATGATACTTAACACCAATTGAAAATAGGTATGACAATGACAAGACAATAATACCTACTCCCTTCACTTGAAAGTTAAAGACATTATGATGATCAAGCACAACACCTAAGGACCCAAGACATCTAGGAGATATGGTGATCATAAGTAGAATAAATGACACCTCTAGGAATGTTGAATGACTTCAGAAAGAAAATAGGAGACATCATGACTCAGTATAGCACCATGTAGAGGCATAGGTGGGTATCATGAAAATTTTTTGGTTATAGGGATTGGTATTTGGCCTTGGAAGGCTAAATTTCCAACATTTTTAGTGACTCACAAGGGTTAACCAGCCTACTAGTCAAAGGAACCCACTGAGTTTTCATGAAAATGACAAATTTTCAAACATGACAACATGGTTTTGATAATTACTCTAGACTACCAAAGAGATTTGTTACCTTGTGACACCTTATGACTATAAAAAGCAATAAGACTTAATAGAAATAACAAAAGAAACACACCTAAACTAAGAAGCACATAACCTAAGGAAAACAACAAGACAAGGTAACAAAGCAATAAAATAACAAACTAAACTTGTGCTAACCACACTTATTTAAGCAAGACAAAACAAACTAAAAAATTAACTTGAGATCATATTATTTCCTCCAAGGTAAAATGGAAAACTTAATTGACCACTATGGCACCATGAACTCTAATTTCTACATCTTGATAGTTCCCACTTGTAGTTAGGGGAATTAGAATAGTCATGTCCTCCTGGGGAATCATTTTGACCTTTTGATTCCATCTATAGATGCATGGGTTATACATGTGAGTCTAACACCCAATCATAATCCTCCCATATCCATCTAATTTTTAACATCAATGCTAATTCCACCTCAGTCATAAGCTACCAAAGGTCTACCATGACTTGGCTGATGCTTTCACTTTTCTCCATATGGGATGATGACTTGTCAAGTCCTTTATGATGGAAATCTTAAACATTATAAGGCATGTTAAAGGACAAGGTATCCTCACTTGGTTTGTGTTTAAGAGTATCAACCTAAAGTACTACCTCAACAAACATTTCATCAATCCTTCCATCAACTTGGGCCTACTCTTCTTGTGGACAATGCTTGATAGGGTTAAAAGCTGACTGGTTATGTTTTATAGTAATTGTGAGTCCTTTAAGGGCTTGATATTCATTTTAAATGATCATATATTATTTCCAAAGGTCATCATTTTCACCTTGACACTCCATGCAATAATGATCATACTTTAAACTCTCATCAACCATTAGGGTCTCTTGCATATCAACAAGATTATCTTGGAAATCAAGAATTGGTCCTTTATTTTCAATAAAACTAGAGTTTTCTTGAACATATACCTTGTCTTGTATGTTTGAAGACTTTAGGAGGTTATCACCTTGCCTTACAGCTACTGCAATTTGAATAGATGTCTCACTCTCACACTCATCAGAGTTGTCATGACAAAGAGTGGCTACCATGTCATCAAGTAGCTCTTAGGAATCATCTTCTTATTATCCAATTAAAACCTCTTTATCTTATATCTCATTTTGTACCCTAAAAACCTCTTAGAGCTCACCCTCTTTTGCATTGTGAAAGATTAATTCACACTTATCCTTGGCAAGGGGTGTCCCAATGATGATTTCCTCTTTTTTCTCACTCAAGTCACTCTCATATTCTATCATTATAGCTAGATCTTATTCATTTGCCTCAAAAAATAGAGGCTCCTTCTCAATGGATGGCATGGTAGATAGTTGGAAAAGTTCAAGAATATGAGACAAATCCAATGATTTTATAAATGTTTTATCAAGCTCATTGGGTTGTTCAACTTTGAAAACCATCACTTCCTCTTTCCATTGCATTTTATCTTGACTAGACTTCCATGAGGGGAAGGTCTTATGATTTTGAGGAGGGAGGGGTGGGGGTTGAGTGTTTTCTTTTTTGTCATTGAATTTAACACCTTGTCTTGTATTTGACTATTCTCTTCATTTCCTTGACTATTGCATTTATTTCCAAGTTGGAAACTTATATGTAGGGGTTTTGTTCACACATGTCACAACTTGGGGAAGGAATGAAGGTATCTTAAATTGAGGTGGTGTTGATCTTGTAATTTTTATTGACTGATGTAGATGCTTGTTTATAAGTTCAATCTATCTAGCAAGATGAGCCTCAAAATCAACCACCATCTGATTTTAGGTCTCTTCCTACTAATTAGAAGGTGAAGGCCCTTGCAAAGCCTATTTTGAAACATTTAACTCTGCCTTCTCAAGACACACTTCTCCTTCCCTTTGAACTCTCTCTTGGATAGACCTCCAACTAGAAAAATTTGGCAAGGCTTGATAGGAATTTTGAGGTCTATGACAAACATTTGTTTGAGACTCTTTAGGTGGGAAGGGTAGTTCAATTGAGGAATAATGTGGAATGAAGGAGTGAATGTGTTGTTGATTATGGTGAAATTTCTTCCCCTCATATACTATTACACTATCCTCAATCTTTGAAATAAAAACCTCTATATCCAACATGTCATTATTGACCTTTGAATGACCTTATCTTATGAAAAATGCCCACTATTCTTTAGCTTGTTATAGTAAATTATTCATGTTTTCAATCTCATGCTTATGAATTTCTTGTCCATATCTTCTTAAGGTGTCAATGCTCACCATGTGATTTTTATATCCTAATAAGGTCTTATTGAGGCCTAATATGGATTATTTTGGGACATGCTTGGGCTGACCAAGAACATCACGATGTTGCCATGATTGATTAGGTTGATAAGCAAGATACAAAGTAGGTGAATAAGGCTCAAAATGAGGTTGGTAATATTTGTATTGAAAAGAAAGGATCATAGGCCTAATAAGGGATCTTATATTGTTGATCAAGGTGAATGTAGGGTTGGTAGGTTTAATAATGGGACTGGTAGAGATCATATTAGAATTGGAATGGATCATAGAGATACTAATAAGGAGGTATGTGATAGAATTTTATCCCACATGTATCCATAGCTTATCACAATGTAAATGAAAATCAATGAACGATGAATAAAAACCCTCCTTACCTCAAAAATGATGACCATATGAATGCTTGAAGCTACTCAAGATGACTACAAAGTGCTGATGTGAATGCCCCAATACTGGAATCTATCCCACTAGGTGTGCTAAAATTGTTAGTAACCCAAGTTTCACCCTATTAAAGGAGAGTGTTCATTTCTTATTCAAACTTGGACTAACATGGGAATGGCATAAAGGCTTTAGGTGACCTTATAACTATACCAGACCTCTAGACTATGAGGCTAGCTCCCGTGGTACATCACTTGTGGCTCAATTACTAAAACCTACTATTTTTGGGGTGAAAATGGATATAAAGTACATAATAAACCTACTCTAAGTGATGGTGATGTATTTGTGTAATCATTCATCCACTCAATTTGGACTTCAACTAACACTAGTAAGTAATGAAAATGATTGAATTTTACAACTCCAAAGATCCCTATGCAAAAGTGTTTCACATAAAGGTTTCACTAAGTGATCAAATCATGAGGATAATGATGGAAGGCATGATTCAATGTACTAACTAATCAATATCTCCACTTCAAGCTCAGTCACTCAACATTCAAACAATATATGTGACCTACATAAGATGATATACTACTAAATAGGTGAGATTAGGAACTACCAAGGGAGAAAAACTACCACATGTGAAAATAAAACTAATTAGACACACTAAACCTATATCAATTAATCTAAAAATAGTCATTTTATTCACTCAAGACATTAAAAAGTTCAATATTGGTAGAGTTCCCTCATGCCCAAGAGACAGATTACAAATAAGGCCTTTAAGCCTAAATAAATAGAAGTACATCAAGAGAGAAATAAAGAGAGTGGCATGGAGGTATGAGGAAAATGTATTCCATCATCATATCACATTCATTACTTCAATTAAAAACAATTACAATAGTCCTCCAATTGACTCTCCATGTTTGATGCTCTCTTTGAATCCTTAATAATAGAGGTAAAGTAATAGAGGATGTGGTTGACCTATTCAACTTCCTTCAAGAATGATACACCCCTATTTTTCTCAAATAACCTCTATTATTGGTAGTTACAACTTTAATTAAGTGAAATTAAGTCATCATCCAATATACACTAGCCTCTCCTCATTTAAGCATGTGACCAAGTCAAGAAACTAAATTTTTCCTTCACAATGGCTATTTAATGTGAACTTGAATTCTTAAAATCATAATTTATATGGTGTAACTACTCTACATTAACTCCTACACAAGTATCTCTATTTCATTTTCATTCCTCTAGATTGACCAAGTAGGTCTATTAGGCAAATTAGGCCAATAGCCTAACTACTAGTGCTTGGTTGCCATAGAAAGCCTATAAGAGACATTAGAAACCTATGAAAAAGCATATTTTAGGTATGAATCAATGCTACATACCATGATATAGGCCTCCTAGAGTATTTCACACTTGTAAACTTGTCAAACTAGGTGATTAGGTCACCTTGTCTTTCACTTTTGCAAACTGGTTGATTAGAAGAGACACAGAGGAATTTATAGGAATTTTTTGGACATCTAATATATCGAGAAGGCAAAACAAGTTCTAAACAAATATATCCAATGATTGGCATCCTTTTAAACTACCATTTACCACTCTTTCTACTCTTTTTCCCCAAAAAAAACATTGTTTTTTTATAGGTCCATATAGTTTCATACAACACGATACCATGGTTAGGACCCTCTCTAAGTGTAATTTATGGTTCAAGTAGTTATCAAGTGATTCATGGGTTTGTGGATACCAAAACAACAAGTTTTCCAAAATTAGGTATGTCTTATGGTTTAACAAGGGTTTTAGAGGTCCACCATCTTAATGATGGTTCATAAAGTATAAACATCTAAACCAAAACTTCTTGCCATGGATATTTAGTCTATAGATCCCTTCAACTTTCTAAAGAAGATTGAGTTCTCATGTAAAAGGTGTGTCAAGATATGTACATAGAGAAATGTATATATATCTTACTACAAGCATTTTGGACCTACTATTAGCCTTATCAATAATTTATAAAAATGGGACCCTTAAACCAACTCTCTCCTCTATGAATTTAAATTAAATATGGGTCCTTAATACCCATTAAGATCATTTTCCCTGAGTCCTTATGTGGTGAGAGATCCAATCTCTTGAATAGGTTACTTGAGCTAACTATGTACACTATGTGGTTTGAGTTAGTTCTTGAGACTAATATGGCATCTCCCCTATTATTATTTTATTTAAAACACTCTCATAATATCTTAAACAACCTCTACACCTTCTCCTATATTTATATTTGCTTGGGAGTTTTGCTTATGCTTCCATGGTGGTGTGAGGTTTGAAGCCTAGTTATGGCCTTTGAACCAAATAGACCTAGCCTAAATATTGTAGGTTTAAGGTACCTATAGGTTATATGGGGGGTTAAAAATCATCATAAATAATTATTTCCCACCTATTCAACCTTTTATAACTGCCTCAATTGACCATACTCCACTCTGTCTTTATTCTCTTATGATTATGCTTGTATGATCTTTCTGCCAGTTTGAGTGTTTGGAGAAGACAAAATTCTAAGAGTCCTTTAAGGAAAATTTTTATGGAATTTTAACTCATGTTATCAGGGTGTAAAATATTCCCTAGACCAATCTTTTCCTTTAGTTTCATTCCAGCATACTCTATACAGTCAACTTAGGGTTTGAGTTTCACAAGCCTGAGTAGCCCTAAGACTGGGTTTGGAATTTTTTAAGCCTAAAAATAAGGTTATTATATCTTTAAAACATTATTAAATACCTCTCACTAATATATAAAATGTTTTTAAACTTAAAAAAATTCCAAATATGTATGAAACTCTTAGCTAGCATGAACAGGCTAGTTTTAGGTATGTCTTCTTTACTAGCCCTCAAGGGCATTTCATCTTGAAATATGAGTGTTACCTATTAAAATATTATGTGAATACCTTTACCATTACCTTTTATTGTCTCAAAACATTATATGAATACTCAACTTCTTGTATTATCTTCAAACATTCAATTTGCTCACTTGGTCTCCTTAATGACTGTCAACAAACTAGGGAAGCTCTGTGATAGAACAATGACTATTTCTAATATTAATATGATCTTGAGGATAGAATGATAAGATTTACCCACTTACAATAACTACTTTAACCAATTTTTAAGGCCTAACTATACTTATTTAGGCTTCAAAACCTCAAATTCTCCCAAAACTGGCTTTTAGGCATTGACTATGTTTGTAGATGCATGTTGACTACATCCTTTAGGCCTATTGAGCTATCATAGACATCCTAACTCTCCTTAACCATTTGAACTAATTTGAATCTCAATATGGACTTAGAACCTTCCAAACATGCTCTACTTTTCCCTTTAGGCTTAAGACTAGAAAGGTCTCTCAAAAGGCCTGTAAGTGTTATTCAAAGAAAATCATGATGAATCTAAGACAGATCATTCCATATCAGTTTGGAAGAAACTAAGGTAATATATAAGGTATTTATTAGATTATAATTGGAATATCATTCTGTGTTGTTTCTCTCCTAATTGGCTATATGCTTTCATTGTTTTTGATAGTGTCTTCATCAAGAAATGAAGAGCTGACGTGGTTTTCACCAATAAGATATTTTTTATTTTGATTGCCCCCTAAAGCCTCAAACAAGTTTTCACTAAGGAGAATTTCTTCAAATTGGATGTCTTCTTTGATCTTTAAATATGTGTTTGGAAATAAGTCTAATGATGTTTGTTTCTATGGATCCCAATTGACATGTTTAGGTAATGTGATTTTAGTATATTAGATGGGAAAAGTAAGGGTAGTGCTTATGGAAGGAGAAAATGTTGCATGATCTTCATAGCGGCTACCAATATAAATTTCATTGACTCTAAATGAAGCTTCCTCAATAACTAAAAAAGTGTCATTAACATTTTCAAACTTGTCTATTGATGAAGTTGTTATTGAGACCAAGGTTAATGTTGATGTTGATGTTTAACTTGATCTTAATGGAAAATGGATTGTAGATAAATTTTAGATAATAAATTTGATCTTGGTTTGGAGGTGTCCATAAGGAGAGCCTACTGAATTGCATTATCCACAAGTATTTTTTTCACTGGGCATTTGGAAATGATGTATTCAGGATGAAGAGTTTTTTGGAAAAGTGGAATCTTAAGTAATGAACTAAAGATATGTTGTTATCCAATGATGGATAGGCTATATTGGTTGAATGAGGTTTGATCCAAGATAGGATTTTGGTCAAAAATGGGATCTTTGTCAAAAATGGGAGCTTGATTAAAAATCAGATCTTGGTCAAAGATAGTTTCATCAAAAATGGATGGTAGACTATGGTTGCTAAAGGTGGGTTGGTCAACTATGGATTGGTTAAAAATGAATGTGTTAAAAAGAGGTTTTTGAGAAATGGATGGAAGGTTATGACCTTGCCTTGGAAGTGGAGTGGCTTTATTAAGCTCAAGAAAGGCATCTTAGCATACCCCCAAGATCTGTTTTTCAAACTTGGATACTCTTGGCTCTAACTTGATATATCATTTGTCAATCAAATATTAGATATAATGTTTTAGTCTCATATCATAGTTTGTAGAATGACCTATTAGCCATTTTTCACTCCCAGGTTTTGTATCTTTCATTTTGGCTAAGTGTAGCATTTAGATGTTGTCTATTGGAGGAAGACTTTATTTGTTCCTTTACACTTTTTTGAAGGGTCACTCTCAAGCTTCCCGAAGGATCATTTCTCTTGTGAATTGTCTCTTGAAGGATTTCTAAAGGAATTGTTTTGGAATTTTTGTCCTAAAAAATATTTTTGAAGGGTTTGTTATTTCAAAGAATTGGTCTACTTCAAAGTTTTTGAAGGGACACTTTGCACTTTTTTGAAGGGAAATTCCACTTTTTTGAAGGGAAATTTCAAGTTTATGAAGGGTTTGTTCTTTGGGTTTGTTCTTTCTTTCAAACTTCTTGTTTTAGATAAAAAGTCTAAAATAATTATCCTTTACAACTCTCCAAAAGAATTGATCTTTGCAAACTTTTTTAAAAGAATTGTTTCAGACTTTTTGTTTGAAATAATCTTTTTTAAGGGTATATTGCAAATTACCAAAGGGTCTTTTTCCTTCAAAGTGTCCTTCAAAAAATGTTTGAAGAGACACTTTCAAAAATCTTGAAGGGCCTTTTCCTCAAATAAATGTCCACTTTCATTCTTTTGAAGGGCATCTTCCAAGGAAGGGTACAGTTCAAAGGTTTTAAAGGGTCTCTCTTTCAAGAAAGTGGTCACTTGCAAAAATTCCAAAAGGACAATACCGTTCTTCCAAAGGGACACTTGGTAAAATTCTAAAGGGCCTTTTCAAAAGCTCCAAAGGGTCCCCTTTCAAGCAAAATGCCCTAAAACCAAGGTCTCAAAGGAACATTCTTGGAAAAAATGTCCTTCAAGAAAATTCATGTAGAGTCCATAGAAGTTTTTTCAAAGGGCATGTTTGAGTAGTCTGAAGGGTACAGACACTCCTGCAAATTTCATAGAAGGATTTTTTAAGGGAATTTTTGAGCAATCTGAAGGGTATAGACACTTGTGGAGAGTCTATATAAAGATGGGTGTAAAGAGAATAAAAGGGAGTCCGTAGAAAGATGGTTGCATGAATTTCAAACTTTTGCCTCAATAAATAGTCATTGGCAATCAAAATAGTGGATCCCTAGGCAACTCTATGGTCCTTAATCAAATTCTCAAGGATTCACAAGTAGATCCAAAGGTTCATTTCCTTCATTTTTTGAAGTAGTGAGAGGTCCCATATCACCATTGATCAACCAAGATCTATGTCATTTTACAAAGACCAATCAAAAAAAGGGACAAAGCTAAATAGAATTAAAGTGACAAATATACTATAGGTGGATAACCACATTGATGTCATGATTTAGCCAAAAATATCTTGATTTTGCTAAGTGTAAACATTAGAGTATCTTTAAGAGAGTAGGCCAAATGTGTAAATACATGAGATGACATGGATCAATCAAATGGCTAGAGTGAACATCCCTTACAACGATGGTTGTAGCTAAAGATGGAAACTTCCAACCAATTGATTCCTCTATTTGGTGCCAAATATCTCCCCATCTCACTTCTTCTCTACTATATATATGGCCCTTTGGCAAATGAAAAAATATCCATGCAGTGTATGGTAAATCCCTGCTTGAATGATATCACATTTTGCCTTTAAGAATTAAGTGATAGTCTATTTTATTTCAAGTTCTGAGCGATTGTCTAAGTATGTAAGAGATGTATAGTGATAGCAAGTGATGGTTTTCATCCTTTTATCCTTTGTCCTTCATGCCTGAGTAAGATTTTTAGATCTAACTGGTCATACAGTGTGTGTCTAAGTGTATGGAATTTTTGCATATGTATTATTGTTTTGAAATGTGCAAAGTTTTCCTTTCAGTTCATTTACCTTGTGTCATTTTACACATCTCACCTCTATGTTGAAATACTTGTGTTACAATCCTTAGGGCTTGGGAATAGTCTGTGTGTTTTGTTGTATTGTGCACTAGAATATGATATCCATGTGGAAGATAATCTTGGTGTATCACCATCCTTAGAGTAAGTTTCCTTTTTTATAATTTTTAACTCTTTTCCCTTCAAGAAGATTGGTTTACACATAAGAGGTTTTGCATAGACACATTCAAGGAGCTATCCCTTTTAAAACTAGAGGTTTATTTCCTATATAGGTATACCCACATGCCTAGAAATGTCCCAATATTACCCAAATTTGGAAGAATATTGAACATTCTCTTCTAGGGTATAAGATTTGGAGACAATAGTTTTGGCATGCTCAGTGGGATAAATTATTTACATGTCAAGGTGAATGTTGGTCTTGACAAGCTTAGGGTTGTATATATATCCTTAATCCAACATTTGGTGACTCCAAAAGGTGATAATATTTAGTTGTAGATCAAGTCTCCCACATTATATTTCATGGTCCTCACTAGGTCATCTAGGACTTCTGATCAAGCCCCTTTAGCTGAAGCTCTTCTTAAAGAGCAATGCCCTGAACCATTCCTAGCACTTAGAGATCCCTACCAAGGGGTTTTGGAAAAGAAGAAGAAGTTGAGGAAGTTGGAGAAATAAGAGATCAAGAGTAAGAAGAGAAATGGATAGGCAACAACCTTTCTCAGATTTTAACACCCAAAATCCCATTAACCTTCTTGTATACGATCCTATTCCTCCCAATACTACCAAGATTCTCCTTTGTGTCAATTTAGAGGGTCCTATTACCCCATCTAGGTATATTAGGGACATTTCAAATTTATATAACTTCCATAATGTCACCTGAGTCAACAAAGCCATTAGATTGTTTGTTATGTCTCTAAAAGGTAAAGCACTTGGCTAGTATAAGACTTTGGAAGGTGGTTGCATTACAAGTTGGGATGGTTTTGGGGAATTATTGGTGACTATATTTGAGAATAAGAGTGACCACACTTCACTAATCCATTAAATAAATGTGATAAAGAGAGGTCTTAATGAATCCATGAGAAATTTTAATGAAAGGTTTCAAAGGATATGGCATAGGTTGTCATCTGTCATGAGACCTCCTCCTAGCTTTGTGTTCCCCACTTATCTCAAGGGGATTGGTACTGATGTGGTGGTGATGTTCCAATCAATGGGAGGATTCACTCTACCAGATGCATATGAGATAGCTATTGAAGATAAGAATAGCTTAATATAGGCTTAAAAACTACCTCCAAGAGTTTCTATGCCTTTGTTGTCTCATAGCTCGGTTGAAGCTTCAAGTTTAGCACAAGTTCCTAATGCCAATGTTAAATAAGAGCCTTTCCTAAGAAGATGGATAATTTTTTGGATAAATATGAAGAGATTCATTCATTACGAGCTCAGCTTAAGCAAGCTTGGTTCTAGACAAGTGCTCCACCTAACCATTAATATTATCCTCAACAAGGCTATAGAGCTCCACCCCAATACAACTATCAAGGAAGAGGAAATGGTAAGCAAGGTTTAAATAGGTAGACCAATGCCTATAGTCCTAATCTCACTCCTTCCATGAAGGCTTTTATCCCAGTACATGCTAACCTGGTCCAAGGGGAGGATCATTTGGACCAATTGAGACAAGCTCAAGGTTAGTTTGTGCATGATGGTGGAGAAGATAGCTAAGCTTTGGTGGCACAAGAATAAACTACTCCTTATATAACATCAAAATAAGTGAATCCTAGTCAAAGGAATATCCATGGAGAAGGTAGCATCCAAAGTGTAGGTATGATGAACTTTCAAGCAAAGGATGACTACATGTTGAATCAAAGCACGTTGATTTCAGCCAACACAAGATCTAAGAAGAGAGCTCTGAGAGATGTTCCAAGAGTACATGTAACTCCAAGTGATGCCTCTCTAAGGCCACAAGGTGTGAATCCTAATGTAGTTCCTTCTACAAGTCATGATCCTCATCAAAATTAGAATACAAGTAGGATTGTCAAACCTATAGCATAGTAGGTTTAGACTCCCCCATTACTTTCAAGAATGCAAGAAAAGGTGAATACTTCCTCTCTAAACATTTTTGATTCTTTGAATAATTCCAAGACAATCATATCTCTTTACGAAGTCTTGCATATTCTTGATCAAAAGGAGTTTTTAAAATAACAGCTTGCAAACATTCACGTAGCCCCTCAAACTTCAAAGCATAATAGTGTGCCCCTTACCAATTATCCAAGTCATGTCTTAAAGCCTTCCACAAAATCTAAAAATCCTCCACCCTTATACCTCACACTCATTATGGGAGACAAATTGGTTGATAATAGTATTGTAGATAGTGGAGCTAGTATCATTGTCATGCCTAAGGTGGTGGCTAATAAATTAAGATGGAAGTATGAATTGCATAGTAAAGGTGTGTTACATCTTGATGGGACTCCAACCAAGATAGTGGAATTGGTCAAAGGTTTGAAATTTTTCCTACATGATTTCCCAAGTTTTCCCATTTTACAAGATGTTGTGGTGGTAGACTTTCCAGCGCATTTTGTTATCTGCTTGTCAAGGGACTTCATGGCTAAGATAAGAGGGTACCTTTTTGTTGATTAGTCTTTTCTATATTTTAAAACAAGATATGGAACCAAGGTGACTATAAGGACTCAACCCTTAGTAAGGTTTCATATTGAGCCATACATGGAGACAAACTCAAATCAGAATTGTCTAATTAGTAAAGAAGAAGAAGGTGTCATAGATAGTGAAGCATCCTTCCCCCTTAAAGGTATTTTTGATCTTTTCTTTGATAATTATAGCACTGAAATAGATGGATTGGATCCATATACTTTCATAGAAGAAACTGATTTAGGATTTTATTAAATACATGAAAAATATGTTTCAAACCTTTCACTCACTAATGAAGACCAGGAACTTGATGGGATATCAAAAATGCTCTTTGATGGCTCAAGAATCAAATTAGGTGTAAGAGCTAGCATTATGTTAGTTTTTCCATCAAAAAATAAATACTACTCCTCATATAGATTTCATGTCAGCTTCACCTTCAATGTGGTAGAATATGAAGGCCTAGTTCATGGCCTCCAATGGGCAAAGAAGAGAGGGATCAAGAATCTGAAGGTTTATAGAGATGGTGAATTGGTCATCCATCAAGTGAGAAATTAGGATATAGCTAAGAATCCCTTTATTAAATTCTAAAAGCATAGGGTGTGGGACCTACATGAATACTTTGATGCCTTCAACATATAGCCCATACCAAGGGGTTCAAATAAACATGTTGATAGATTGGCTACCATAGGAGCATAGTTTGACACAGCTGCTGATATAGGGAAGGAGAAGGATCAATCTCATATCAAGATCATTGTGAGGCCTTCTATTCTAGATAATGAAGTATCATGATAAGTGTTCAAAAGTGATGAACACATTACACACTTCTTGCAAAATAAGTTAGGATTCTCCTCAAGGAATCAAAAGAAACTGCATGATTAATATGAAGAAGAAGTTATTCAGCTGAAGACAAACAAGATACCTAAGGGGTTGATTTTAAATGAAGATTATGAAAATAAGAAATGAATATTGAGCATTCTAACAAAAGAGGAGAACTATGAGAGAGTCATGATTTACAAGGACAAACTCCTAAAAATTGGTAAGGTATGTTCTTTGTCTGAGAGGTAGGGCTTTATTGAATTATGAAAAGAGTTCTATGACATCTTTGCTTGGGAATACCAATAATTGAAAGGTTTTGATCCAATTTTAGCTCATCACACCATTTAGTTAGAACCTAGAGCTAAACCAATCAAGAAAAAATAAAGGGCTATCAATCTCAAGATAGAGGAACTCATGAAGAAAAAGTTGACAAAGATGATTGAGTCTAGGATTATCTTTCCTATCAAATACTCAACTTGGGTGGCTAATCTTGTACCTATATAAAAGAAGAATGGAGAGATCATACTTTGTGTGTATTTTTGCTATCTTAAAAAAGTGCCTCTCAAAGCTCATTATCCACTACCTTCCATGGAATAAATTCTATAAGTTATTTCAGGTTCTCAACGCTTCTCACTTCTTGATGGTTATTTAGGTTACAATCAAATACTAGTTGATGAAGAAGATCGGTACAAGACATCTTTCACCACAAAATGGGGAACCTTTGCCTAAAAGAAGATTCCATTTAATTTATCCAATGTTGGAGCTACATTTCAAAGGGCAATGGATATGGCTTTAAAGGTTTGATCAATAAGTTTTTGCTTGTGTATCTTGATGATATAACCATTTTTTCAAAGGACGATATTGATCAGATGGAACATCTAAGGTAGGTATTTTAGAAATTTAGGGAGTATGGAATATCCCTTAATCCAAAAAAGTGCATATTTTTTGTCCATGAAGGTAAGCTACTGAGTCATATTGTCTCAAAAGAAGGCTTGTCAATTGACCTCAAGAGGATTGAGGCTATTCTAGAATTTTCTTTGCCTCAACATAAGAAAGGACTACAAAGATTCTTGGGGAAAATAAAATTTGTAAGAAGGTTTATCACAGGCTTTATGATTATGTTAAAACCTATCACAACCATGCTCAAGAAGAACTAAGGTTTTGCTTGCACAAAGGAAGGTAAGAGTAGTTTTGAGGAAATAAAGCAATCAATTGTTAAATATCCTACTCTCTTGAACCCAAACTTTGCCAAATATTTCATACTCTATAACTCTGTTAACCTTGATACAATCTCAATTATGCTCATGCAAAATAATGATGAAGAGGTAGAGCAGCTAATTGCATTCTTCAACCAAGGATTAGAAGATTATGAGGGAAGGTATTTCTTTATTGAAAAATAAGCTTTAGCTATGATAAGAGGATTTTAAAATTTTAGACACATGGTCTCAAACAACAAGATACATGTCATGGTTTCTCATCCTAGCACTAAGGAGTTTCTCCTAAGCAAAGACCTTAATGAAAAGAGAGATGGATGAATTACAAAGGTGATGAAGTATGATGTGGATATTAAGGTTACAAATTTGGTAAGAGGAAAAGAGTTATGTGAGCATTTAGTTTCATATTTATAAGAGCCAAAGGAGGAAGTCTTGACCAACCAGGTTTAACCCCAACCAATTGATCATGTACAAGTTCAAAGTTAGACATAAGACATCATCAATTTTCTTCAAAATGGTTAGTGCCCCAGTGGTTTGAACAAGTCTCAAAGGAGGTATTAATATTTTAGACCATTCCATACTACCATGTAGATGGTGTTCTCTTTAGTAAATATGTGAATGGCATGTTGCTAATGTGTGTTAACATTGATCAGTTTAATATGTTGCTGGAAAAGTTTCACAATGGTATAGATGGAGGTCATTTCTCTCTTAGGATTATTTTTACAAAGATAATGAGAGTTGGTTACTATTGGCCTAGTTTCTTTAAGGACTTTTACCATTGGACTAAAAAGTGCCCTCAATATGCCTTCTTTGTAGGCAAATAGAAACTTGCAGCCCTTCCATCAAATCCTATCCAAGTAGACCAGACATTCATGCAATGGGGTCTTGATTTCATTGGTATAATCAACCCTCCATCAAGTGTTGGGCACAAATGGATATTGACTTCTATTGACTACTTCAAAAGGTGAATAGAGGTTGTTGCTTTGAAGGAGTCAAATGAAAATTCAATCTTGGAGTTTTATGAGATCATTATAACAAGGTTTGGAGTTCTCCATGTTATCATTTTTGATAATGCATTTACTTTCATAAGTGCTAAAAGTTTAATTGGGCAAATAGGAATAGATTTTACTTGATCACCTCATGTAATTTTTACCCTCAAAGTAATGGATTGGTTGAGTCTACTAATAAGAAGCTCATCAAGATCATCAAGAGGACATTGGAGAATAATCAAAAATCATGGCACAACAAGCTGAAGATAGCCTTATGGGATGATAGGATTACTCCTAAGAATTCATTTGGTAATTCTCCCTTTATGGTTATTTATGGGAGGGAGACTAGGTTGTCCATATCTCAAGAACTCCCTACTTTGGAACTTGCACAATAGTTGGAACCACTTAAAAATAATCCAATAGAGGTCAGATTGAAAGAACTAATGCAGTTGCAAGAAGCAAGAGACAATGCACATAAGACCATGGAACACCACCAAAGACTCATGAAGAAGGATTTTGACAAAAGAGAAGATGCAAGAGTGTTCAATGAGGGTGACTTGGTCCTAAAATGGGATGAAAATATAGCAAAAATGGGTATACATACAAAGTTTGACACTTGGTGGAGTGGCCCTTATATCATTAGCAGGTACAAGCAAAACAACTCTTACCAATTGACCAAGATGAATGGAGAATAATTTCCTATCCCTGTGAATGGGATACATCTAAAGTTTTTCTATTAGTCTTTATAAATATATTTTATAAATAGTATTTTAGGTGTGTGTTTCCTTTAGTTTGTTTTTGTGTTCCCTAAGTGCTTTGTAACATAGGTGTGTTTACTTCCTCTTGTTTGATGTGTGTCTCTACCTTGTGCGTGTGAATCAATCTAGTTTGTGTTTTTGATCCAAGGTATTTTCAAGTGATTTTGAGTGCCTATATATGTGAATCTATGCCCAATGGAAATATTTAGGTAACTGGCCTAGGCATAGCATGCATGCCTCCCCTTGGAATCACTAAGAATGTTAGCCGTTTTTCACTCCCAAGTTTTGCATCTTTCATTTTCGCTAAGTGTAGCATTCAGATGTTGTCTATCAGAGGAAGCCTTTTTTTGGTCCTTTGCACTTTTCCAAAGGGTCACTTTCAAGCTTCCTGAAGGATCATTTCTCTTGTAAATTTTCTCTTATAAGATTTCTGAATGAATTATTTTGGACTTTTTATCTGAAACAATCTTTCCAAAGGGTTTGTTCTTTCAAAGGATTGGTCCACTTCAAATTTTTAAAAGGGACACTTTACACTTTTCCAAAGGGCAATTCCACTTTTCTAAAGGGTCACTCCACTTTTTTGAAGGGCAATTTTGAGTTTCCAAAGGGTTTGTTCTTTCTTTCAAACTTTTTGTTTCGGACAAAAAGTCTAAAAGAATTCTCCTTTGAAAATTTTTTGAAAGAATTTTCCTTTTTAACTCTCCAAAATAATTAATCTTTGCAAACATTTTTAAAGGAATTATTTCATACTTTTTGTTTGAAACAATCTTTTCGAAGGGTATATTACAAATTGCCGAAATGTCTTTTTCCATCAAAGTGTCCTTTTAGAAAATTTCAAAGAGACACTTTCAAAAAGCTCAAAGGGCCTTTTCCTCAAAAAAAGGTCTACTTTCATTCTTTTAAAGGGCATCTTCCAAAGAAGCGTATAGTTCAAAGGTTTTAAAGGGTCTCTCTTTCAAGAAAGTGGTCACTTGAAAAAAGTCCAAAAGGGCAATTCCATTCTTCCAAAGGGACACTTGGGAAAAGTCTGAAGGGCCTTTTCAAAATCTCCTAAGGGTCCCCTTTCAATCAAAATAACCTAAAACCAAGGTCTCAAAGGAGCATTCTCGACAAAAATGTCCTTCAATAAAAGTCATGCAGAGTCCATAGAAGGATTGTCGAAGGGCATGTTTTAGCAGTCTGAAGGGTACATACACTCCTACAAAATCTGTAGAAGGATTTCCAAAGGGCATGTTTGAGTAGTCCAAGGGTATAGACACTTGTGGAGAGTCTATAGAAAAATAGGTCCAAATAAAATATAAGGGAGTTCATAGAAAGATAATTGAATGAACGTCAAACTTTTACCTCAACAAATAGTCATTGGCATTCAAAATAGTAGATCCCTAGGTAACTCAATGGTCCTCAATCAAACACTCAACGATTCATAAGTATATTCAAAGGCTCACATCCTTAATCCATCAAAGCAGTGAGAGGGCCCATATCACCATTGATCAAGCAAGATCTGTGTCATTTTGTAAAGACCAATCAAAGAAAAAGGACAAAGCCAAATAGAATGAACACAAAAAATCTATAATAGGTGGATAACCACTTTGATACCATGACTCAACCCAAGAATATCTTGATTTTACTAAGCGTAAGCATTAGAAGAGTATCTTTGAGAGAGCAGACCAAATGTGTAATTGCTTGAGAAGACATGGATCAATCAAATGGTTGGAGTGAACATCCCTTGCAAGGATCTTCCAACCAATTGATTCCTCTCTTTGGTGCCAAATGTCTCCCCCTCTCACTTCTTCTTTGCTATATATACAGCCCTTTAGCTAGTGAAAAAAAACCCACACAATGTATGGCAAAGCCCTACTGGAATGATATCACATTTTGCCTTTAAGCATTAAGTGTTAGTCTATTTTCTTTCAAGTTTTGAGTAATTTTATGAGTGTGTAAGAGATGTATAGTGATATCAAGTGATGGTTTTCATCCTTATATCTTTTGTCCTTCATGTTTGAGCAAGAGTTTGGATCTAACTGGTCATATAGTGTGTATCTAAGTGTATTGAATTTTTGCATGTGTATTACTATTTTGAAATGTGCAAAGTTTGCCTTTCAGTTCATTTCCCTTGTGTCATTTTATACATCTCACCTCTGTGTTGAAATTATTGTGTTATAATCCTTAGAGCTTGGGAATAGTCTATGTGTTTTATTGTATTGTGCACTAGAATATGATATTCATGTGGAACATAATCTTGGTGTATCACCATCTTTAGAGTAGGTTTTTCTTTTCTACAATTTCTAACTCTTTTCCCTTCAAAAATATTGGTTTAGACATAATTGGTTTTGCATAGACACATTCAAGGAGCTATCCCTTTTTAAAATAGAGGTTAATTTCCTACATAGGTATACCCACATGCCTGGAAATGTCCCAACATTGCCCTAATCTGGAAGAGGATTGCCACTATCTTCTATGATGTAAGATTTGGAGACAATATGACCTTTAATTTTGTGATAATTAAAATATTTTTTAAGCTTATACCACTCTATTTTTGGGACATTTGGTTCAAATTATTTGGTATTTAAAAATATGACCACATTTGCAGTGACCAATTTTTGAAATAATACATCACAAGGTTCCCTTAAAGAAGTGAATTTTTATTTAATAGGTGCAATAATGTTGTTGATAGGTTATGAGTGTATACACATAACATTTTCAAATTTTTATCACTTACTAACACTTTGTATCTTGCAGGAACCCTTCAAGTCTCAATCTCCCTAAGTACATGCCTTAAGAGGCGCATCAAGAAAGGGGTAGGTAGACCATTGGTGCTTCGTAAGATTTTTTTCCCTTTTTCCACTTGCCATATACACACTTATCTCCTAAAATCATTTAATCTAAGCTTATTATTCTCTATTATACCCATTCTAATCATTTGTCACATCCTTATCCTCTTTTTTTGCCTTGACCCCCTTTCTCTAGTTGACTATACTAGGTTGACTAGGTCAACCCTGTATAGTTTTCAACCTCTGATTACTATATTGGGTCAATTAAGTTGACTCTATACTATTTAGGGGTATTTTAACTCATAGTTTTATTAGCCCTTTGGCCAAGCTAGCTCAAGACCTAGTGATTTATCTCCTAAAAATATACAAGGTCAACTGGGATGACCCTATACAACCAACATATTTGAAAAGATTTAGGGCAAGATTTGCCTATATATACAAGTTCATTTCCAATCATTTGAGAATAGAGAAGTGAATAATAATAAGTGAAAATTAACATCTACTTATTGGCCATTATATTTGAGGAATAAAGCTTAGGGTTCCATACTTTCTTTGAAGATACAGATATTATCTTATGGAGAAGTCTTTTGGATACGTAGATGGGTTGTGTAGCCTATAGCTGATTTTTCTTTGTTATTCTTACATACCACAACAATCTCTTGTCAAGCACCTTGGCCAAAGGAGAAATTGAGGCTACATGGGTTCATCTTCAAGGTAAGTATTCTTAACTTTCTTTATCCTTTGTAAGAGTAGATAGATAATGCAGTTGTACTTATTTTTCATGCATTAGGATTCTATATACATTGATGTGAGTATATGTCTTCTATGCATGTTTAGTTTAGTTTGTTTTGTTTCTCATTCCCACTTTGTGCCACAAGATTTGGTGTGCACTAGATTAGATTTACTTTCTTGTTTATTAGAATAGAGTGAATATCAAAACTTAAGACTCTTTTAGGATTGTTACATGATTGTGTTAGACTATAAGCTTTGGAACCCTTCCTATCATGGTGTATTATGACAAGTGATCTCCTAATTGGGTCTAGTGGATCCCCATATTGGTCATGCTCCTAATTTACAAATGTATTCTCAATCAAAAGTGTAGGCATGCTCTATCTTCTCCTATCCAAGATTGATTTATAGACATGATGTATTTTTGATTGCATACATTCTGGTGAACTAACCCTTGAAATATTTTTTCACCTTATTTCATTATTTCATTCTTTTTCATTATTATTCTTATCATATATTTACCATACTTGGTCGATTATATCAACCCAGCTCTGACTTATGTATGTGGGTTTTTAGGTATAGACTATTAGATCGACTCAAATGACCTAGTACAGGGTTTTAACTTTTCAGACATCTAGACTAGATGACTAGGTTGACTCAATTGACCCTATACATATTCAAACACTTAGTAATAGGTTTTTTAAAATTTTGATCGACTCAGTTGACCCAGTTAGTATAATTTTCAAACATATATCAAGGTTCTTGAACATCAATCTTCATTCTCTGCATCTCTAATCCACCAAGGTTCCTTTATATCTCTCTATCTCTTTATCTATAGTCTTTCTTCTTACAATTTGTAGTCTTTAAAATTGCCCTTGCATAGTTAACTAGATCAACCCTATCGACCCAATTCTATGTTTTATGTACTATCTAGATAATTAGGTTAACTCTGTGAACCCTATTCATTTTTAGAGCTTGATTCTATAGTATAAGATTGACCCTATCAACCATGTTCTATATTTTGTGCATACTTATTCACTGTATCTACACTGTACCTTTTTTCAAATTTAAAATTAACCTTATATGCTAGTAATTAATTCATACTTTCTTTTTTTTTGGCTTGCATGCTTAGAATAGATCACATAGTTTAATTAGGTAGTTTTCAATTAATCATTTAGTTTCACTATATTTAATTCTATGCACACACAACCAATCACAAAATATAAATAAACATTTTACATTTATCTACTTAAGGCCAACTTACTTAAATTTCATCACCAAAGGGGAAGCCGACTTAATGTTGTAGTCAAGTATAAATTATGGTTAATGAAATATTTTAGATAATTACCTGACACCCTTATTGTTACAATGTGTGAAGTGAGGAGGTAGGCCCCAATACCAAGCCTATATCATTACCACTACAGATCTTTTTCAGCCCAAACTACCTAAAACCATCCTTAGATTGTTTTTTGGTTTCTTAGTTACAATGAACTTCCCATCACATTTTAAAATATATCCTAATAATCTAATAAATATTCAAATTGACCAATTAGTTAGCTATTTACTTTCTAAGTTGATTACTTTCTCTTTGGTCAATTGTATTTTATATTGTAAAAACTTGCATCAGCCAGCATCAGTGCAAGGTTTTGTATTGTGTGCTTCAATTGGATTGACCAACGTTAATCCAATTGATTATTTATTTCCTTTAGTTCCTACTTTTCAAATTACTTGCAAAAATTATCTTGTTTCAATTCACAATCTATTATAAGCTTTCTAATTTTCCTTGTATGTTATATTAGGTCGACCTAGTCGACCTTGTACATTTTTTCATCCTCTGTTCAATGTACTGGATCAATTAAATCAACCCTATGTTATTTTTAAACCCTATTCACTCATTTTCCAACCTTTTTTCATTGTATTGGGTTGACCCAGTTGACTTTGCATTATTTTTGTCACTTCCTATCTCTTTGTTTTTTTTACACCTCTTTCCTTTTATGGTTATTTAGTATTATCTCATCATGATGACATCTTTTCAGCATTCTCTTAGTCAAAAACATTACATAATTAAGGATTCAGATGATAACCTCAATTATTTTATTGCTTCAGATAAAACTATTCATTTTCTTCTATCCTCTTATCCTAAACCAAAATCAAAAACTACACAGTGTAATGTAGTTGAGGTCATTCGTCCTAATCCTCCTCCCAATACCAATGTTGGGAATCCTCCACCTACAAATAATCCTCCTCCCACCAACACTAATAATATTTTTCCTATCAAAACTAATACCCCACCATCCAATACACTTATTGATACAACTCAACTTCTTGTACACATAATTCAATAAATGAACATCATGCAAACAACTAATCAATCTCAAATGATGAACATGCAACAACATTTATTAAACATGACTAGTCAACCACCTCAAGTCATTATGTCTCAACTAAATCCAAATTTTGTCCCTCGTCTTAGAGATGCCAATGGGAATATCATCCCTCAACCTCCAATAAAGAACAAAATCTTCAACATCTTCAAAATGAACCTTTAGTCCCATTCATTGCATCCATAGATATTAGAAATATTTTTCCAACTATCACATATAATGGGACTAAGGACCCTACTATCTTTATTAAGTCTTTTGGTAATCTCTATAAGGAATGGGTCCAAACTAACACCTTTGCTACCACCAAGATCTTAGCCAAAACATTTATGGGTGATGTACTTGAATGGTATAATCAACTTCCTAGACATTCCATCTCACAACTAGAGGATTTAGTCAATGCTCTAGTGAAGGATTTCCAACATGATGACCTTCCTAAAAATTACTTTAACCATTTCATCAATGCCAAATAACTTCCTAATGAATCAAATGATGGAAGTATCTCACTCATAAAGTAGATCATAACATGAATTATGACACTATTTTAAAACTATTTTTCACTACTCTTAAACCTCCCCTTCAGTACAAAGTTTGAATCTTTTCACATAAAACTTTAGACTAAGCCTTAGACCAAGCAAAAAGGCAAGACTTTCTTATGACTGAATTTGAACCACCTCAAATAAATATTAAATAACCTTTCCAATTATTTTCTCATAACATTGATTCATCTAAGACTCCCCAACCTCAAAGTGGAGCATCCAATTCAACCAATTTTAACCCAACCCACCCTCCCTTGAGTCTAGAACAACTTAAGAATAAATTGACACCCTCTAAACTCATGATTTTTTATCCTTCCAAACCTCCTACAAAATGGTACAATCTTGATAAGTTTTGTTGGTGGCATGCTACTATAGATCATTCTCATAAGTCTTGTCATGATCTTCATATATTTCTTCTTTATTTCTTTCTTGGTCCATATTTTAATCTTGATACTCTAACAAAACAATATTATCAAGACTATCTTCAAGCTTCTCAAATTCAATCTTAAGAACCACAATCACATCAACATCAACTACCTAATGAACAACATCAATTATCCCATACTCATACCTCATCTTCTAATTTTATTCAAACTATAGTTGATCTTTCTTCCTACACCAATAGGGAGAGGATAGCTCACATGAATAACATTAAACATATGATTACATCCATCAAACCTCAACATCTTAGGTCACCTAAACCAAAAGAATACCTAGTTCAAATGCCTACTCTAAAGCATATCACACATGGTCCTCCTTTACCTTCTATACCTCCTCATACCTCTCCTACCCATCATATGTCACATTCAACCTCCTTAAACTCTAACAAACCAACACATTTGTATATCTCTAAATGCACTTACCAACCCAATGCAACTCATTCTAATAGTTCAATGTTACCTCACTCCACCTCACATGTTGGGGCATATTGAGATTCTCATCCACATGTCCCTTTAGATTTTATGGTATCATGTGATACCCATCCCTCCATCCATTTACCTATTAAGGCATCTTACGATGTCCACTCTTATTCTATAATGCATAATAACAAACAAATCCAGCTTCAAGAAACCTTTTAAGACTTATAGACTTGTATTTCATATTCTCATCTTTGATATAGACGTTAGCATATATCTTACTTGTTCCTTTTGTCTCATGTTTTTATGTACTTTGTTTCTTTTACTTTCACTTTATAAGCATCATTTTCTTCCTTTACGTTCTTTGGTTTTATTTCACATTATATTTGGCATTTGCTCTCATTTTTTTCTCATATATTTTTTTTATGTTTTTATGTTATTCTTTGCCTTAGTAGCTTTATAATTATTTTTTACCTTATTTAGCATTCACCCCCATGGGTTTTTATTTTATGAATGTGTAGTATAAGACCATGGATAAGACCTAGCCCTCCTCACAAAATACCACTTTTGCTTCTTTTCTTATTTTATTATTTCACATTTTATTTTTTGGCACCCTCCTGGGTTTCTCTTTTCTGAGTTGCAGTATAAGACCATGGATAGGACCTGGCCCTCTTCATAAAATTATAATTTTTTAATTCTTTTTATAAGTAAAATATCACTGATTCTTGTTCTCAACTTTAGATTTTGCTTCTTTTGATAGATAAAATTTGCACAACAATCTATGTTAGCATGTTCTCCTCTATTTCCCTCATTCTTATGATAAGAAATCACCCTTTACTATCATTGTATCCCTTTTTTCCTTTTATCACATTTTTTACAAATTGTTTCATGTGTAATTCCTCTTGATTTTCCCTTTCTTTCACTCCATATAAGATAAAACAAGTTCAAAGTCAAGATAACAAATTGTTGAAGTAATTCAAATTGTCATGTGTAATTCCTCTTGATTTCCCCTTTCTTTCACTCTACATTGGATAAAACAAGGTCAAAGTCAATATAACACTTTTATTTCACTTATATTTACAAGACTCTTAGACCTCATGCTCTTTTAAGTTCTCTCTCTTAGCAACCAAGTCCCAAGTTTTCAAATGAAAGTCATCTTTAGCACTCATGTTTAGTTTTCTAAATATGTATGGAGGAGGAATAGAAAAATCCATCAAAAAAGTTAAAATCCAAATCATTCAAATCTCAAAATTCAAAATCATATCAAAAGACATTATTCCAAGCACATCTCCTACTTATAATTGAAACTCAAACTTCACAATTGGCCCCACATAGAGTCGAAGTCCATTAGGGTGTAGTATGTGAGTAGATTGGAATAGGGGAATTCAATAAACTCTATGGTGCTACCTACTTTCTCATGTAAGTACGCAATCTTCATAGTAGATTGACAGCTCTTTAAGGGGTCTTAAAGAATGAGGAACACATTGTGGGAAGGTAGGTCCATTTTACTTTTCATGCATATAGCCTTCATGGAATGATCTACATACTAAATTTGTTGACCTAAGACTTGTGTAACTAAGAGAAGTTCTTCAAAGTCTTTAAGGTCTTTAAGGTCAAAATTCTTCTTGTTTTGACAAACTTAATTTGAGTGTCTTGACTTCGATAAAAAGTTCCTCTACCTTGGTTTTTTCTTCATTTCTTCCATCCACCCATTTCATTTCCCCCTTGATAGGCAAATTATGATTCTAAATCTAGTTTCTCTCTTCTATTATTCCTTCTTCTTCACATCTTCAAAACATGCTAACACTAATTTGTTTCATTTTTATCTATACTTAGAGCAAAACAACATGTTTGAGAAACTATGGATTATACCCTTACATCATTTATTTACCACACCATCTCATTTTCATCATAGTCATGACATTGGGTGGTTGTGTTTTCTTACATTATATCTTTGAACAAGCACTAAGTGTGAGTTTTTCATCGTTTAGAAGCTTTTTAATTTTCATTTCTCCATCATGTTCTTATTTGATTTTTGTGCACTTTACTTATCTTATATTTAACATTTGGCATTCTCACATGTTTCTCTTTATATATGACTTCTTCACTTTTGTCTTACATATTGAATTACACTTCATTTTTCACTTAGTTATGCTTTATTCACCTTCATTTGACGTACTTATCTTACATGAAGTTACTTTTCACTTTCTTACGTATTTTCGTTAAATTTTTCTTGCATTGATATTTCATTTGTTATTCATGTTTTACATACTTCCCAATGTGATTTAGTATGTTCTACATTATTTTTTGCCATTTATGTTTTACATGCTTTTCAACATAATTTAATGTGTTTTACAATTATTTGTCATTCATTTACACTCATTTGTCAATCATTTGCCATTATTTTTCATTCTTTTATCATCATTTTGTCATTCATTTGCCTTTAATATTTTAGTCTTGCCTTAGCAATCCTAGTTTTCTAATTTTCCTAAAATATATGTCCCTACTAACTACCATATACCTATCTTCCAAAAATTTCAATTTTTGGCTATTTTTAGTTATTTTTTGCACTAACTTCTACAGGTTTGCCTAGTGTTCTTCACATTGAACGCCTTCACATCTCGTACAATCTACTTCTTTATCTACATCATTAAGGTAAGTAAATTTATGTGTTTTTCAATTCTGTCCTTTCATTTATCTTATTTAATGTTTACTACACTTTACTTAGCATCAACATTGTGTTATCATGTTCTATCTCGAAGCACCATCCCATGTTATACTTAAGTGACATGTGATGAGATTAAAGTGGGATATGTGTATACACATAATATTTTAAAACTTTGATCACTTGCTAACACTTTGTATCTTTTAATAATCCATCGAGTCTCAATCTCTCTAAGTGCACGCTTTAAAGGGTGCACTAGGAAAGGGGTGGGCATACCATTGGTACTTCGTAAGATTGTTATCCCTTTTACCACTTGTCATCTACACACTTATCTCCTAAAACTATTTATATTAAGTTTAATTTTCTTTATCTTACCCATTCCAATCATTTGTCACATCTTTGTCCTTTTTTTTCTTGCCTTGACCCCCTTTCACTAGTTGACTATATTAGGTTGATTGAGTCAACCTTGTATAGTTTTCAACCTCTACTTACTATACTGGGTTGATTAGGTTGACCCTATACTATTTAAGAGTATTTTTCACTTTGATTTTTGTTAACCCTTCAGCCAACCTAGCTCGAGACCTAGTGATTTATCTTTTGTAAACATATAGGGTCAATTGGGTCGACCTCGTACAGTCAATATATTCAAAAAGATTTAGGGTAAGATCTATCTACATATACAAGTTAATTTTCAACTATTTGAAAATAGAAAAGTGAAGAATAATATGTGTGAATGAACATCTGCTTATTAACCATTCTACTTGATTAATAAATCTTAGCGTTCCATACTTTCTTTGGAGACACAAATCTTATCTTGTAGAGAAGTCTTTTGGATGCATAGACAGGTTTTGTAGCCTAGAGATGATTTGTTATCCTTACATACCATAATAATCTTTTGCAAATGACCTTGGCCAAGGGAGAGATTGAGGCTTGATATGTTTTTTTTCAAGGTAAGTATTCCTAACTGTATTTCTTCTTTGTAAGAGTAAATAGATAATGCAGTTGTATTTTTATTCCATGCATTAAGATTCCATATACATTGATGTAAGTATATGTCTTGTATGCGTGTTTAGTTTAGTTTAGTTTAGTTTGCTTTTAACCCCCACTTTGTGCCATAAGCTTTGGTGTGCACTAGATTAGATTTACTTTCTTGTTTATTAGAATAGAGTTAATATCAAAACCTATGATTTTTTTAGGGTTCTTGCATGATTATGTTAGACTGTAAGCTTTGGAACCCTTCTTAGCATGGTGTATTATGGAAAGTGATCCCTTAATCGAGTCTATTGGATCCTCATATCAGTCATGCTCTCACTTAACAAATGTATTTCCAATTAGAAGTGTTGGTATGGTTTATCTTCTCCGAGCCAGGATTGATTTATAGACATGATGCATTTATGATTGCATATAGGGATTTTTAGATTTGTTGTAGCTCTAAGGGTCAAATGATACTAGATGATAAGGGCTCCAGAATTGGATTCCCTATGCTAGTGTAATGAGGGATGTTGTAATTAAGACTATAACAAGTGTATGGGAGACTTAGTTGATTTTGAAAAATAGGGTCACTAGTGATAGGGTTATGTTGATGTGAAATGTTTTGAGATTCCATAATAATGAAGTGGGCTAGAGGGGTAGGTTGATCTTGGAAGGATGAATTTATTGGATTTGCATTGAAGGTGAAAGTATTTATATTTTGTAGATTTGTAAAGGTAGATGGATTTTTGAAATTTTTTGGATTTTATCTTGATGGATTCACGTTAAAGGGGTGATTTGGATTTGTGAAGTTAATCGGATTTGAATTTGTTGGTTTTGTGAACAAATGTGGATTTAATGTAATTTGGTTCAAGTTTAAAAATAGGTTAGCTATAAAATCAAATGGTTGATTTTGATAAATGTGGAAAGGTTGGTTTTGATGGGTGTAAGAGTTGAAAGATTGATTTGGATGTAAGATATTTATATTTGATTGAATTGAGATTCAATTTATAGATGGGTTTTGGTTCTAATAAATATTTGAAAGTGGTGATGAAAGTGAACCAAAGGTTTGATTTAAATTGATGCTAAGCTTGAAACTAGATGGATCTATGAACATATTTTAATTTGTGATTGGTGACAATTAATTTATAAGTGGTGTAAAACTTGTAAAAGAAATCATAAAATTTTAACTACCAGAACCTAAAAATTGATTTGATATTGTTCCTAAAGTAAAATTTGGATGTCAATATATGGGTAAACATGAATGAGCATTCAAGTTTGAAATTGATTGATTGATGGGTGAGGTTGAATGCATATTCAAACTCATATTTGGGTTTATTGGATGATTGATCATTGAGTTTTCAATGACATTGAAACTTTAATTTAGATTTGTGTGATGATTGATTTAATGTTGATTCAAATATGTATTTGAATCAAAATTGGTTGCATAAAACCCTAGGTTAAGACAAGGATTATTTAGATTTGGGTTTATGATCGAATTGATCAAGGGAGTGTTCCACATAGCTATGCTTCTTGCAATGGGTGATGTTTACTAAGGGAAAAAACTTGACTCAATAAACAAAAAAAACTTAGACTTAAACTCTAGTAAAGCAAAATACCAAAGTGACTAAAAATTTGACTGCTAGCTAAATGCTTTTGAATTTTTAGACAAATTTGGATTTAAGATGTTTGATAGATTCAAGATTTAAAATGACTTCTTTTTTAATCAAGAATAATGCAATGCATGGTAAATTACAAGGAAATAACAAAAAAAATCATATTCTAAGTAGTCAAGCAATTGCACATAAAATGTAAAATACTAGGATAAAAGTCATGAACAACTTTTAGGTTTTATGATGTCACTGACTCATCTGTATTCTCAGTTGTAACATATTATTTCAAGGCACTAACCATAGAGGATCCTATCATTTTCATGGCCCACTGAGTCTAGTTTTAAGGGTGTGTGTAAGGTAGCTTTTAGACACTAAGCGTTTACTGATGCACCAAAATCGAATGGCAAAAACAAATTCATAAGCTTAAGGTTTAAACAAGATTATCTAAAGGAGAAAAAACATGGAATAAATAGATAAAATAGATGCATACTATTGGGTCTTATCATAAAGTGCCCAACACAGCTGTAGAAGTCTCAGTGTGTTGACAATCGGTGATATTATACTTTAAGGTAGTTGTTGAAACCTTGGGTATTGAAAAATAAAATCCCCTCAGTCATGGTGTGTTTAAAACATGCAACCTTTTAGATAATTGAAATAGTTGAATCTTAACTTATATACTCCGTTAGTAAATGGAGTTTGACCTACTACGTGGTGGTGAAATTCATTGTCAATAGAACCCCTAAAAAAAAGAAATAAAAATGAAGTATTCATTTTTAATTTCGAAGTATCATCACCAATGTAACGCCAAGAAAAGAGCTACGTGGGCACCACTCGGATAACATAGAAAATTATAGAATTGTTTCTGATTTCAAAGAGAAGAGCATACACAATTTCCATAATTACAAATAGAATATTGAAATGAAATGTAGATGTAATTACTAAAAGCTTTGGAAAATGAAATTGAAAGTGTTAGTAAAATTTAAAAAATTAGCTTTTTTGTTTAGCATTTTTGCTAATTATCTTTGACAAACATTCTGTAAACAAATGGTTAGAATATTTGTTTAGGCTT
Organism: Torreya grandis; assembly: GCA_037957365.1. Classification (NCBI taxonomy): domain Eukaryota; kingdom Viridiplantae; phylum Streptophyta; class Pinopsida; order Cupressales; family Taxaceae; genus Torreya; species Torreya grandis. The sequence goes on along the minus strand of JARHVA010000433.1, from coordinate 3,102,572 downwards.
GGTACAAGGCAACTTACAATGAAACAAAGAAAAACCACAAAAATAATACAAAAACTACTTCTTTGTGACAAATTTGTAGTTACATAGAAAGATAGAAAAATGAAATTGTAATAATTCAAACATAGGAAATTAATAGAATATAAAAAAAATAAAAAATAAACTCACGTTTACAAAATAATTCACTCCCTGTATGATAATTTTATAATTACGAAAATGATTTCGTTGGTAAAAATGACAAATTTGCAGCTTGTAGAAATGATTTCGCTGATAGAAAAACTGATTTCATGGACGATAATTTTGTTGCTAGAAAGGATGATTTCATAACTATAAAATGATATCGTTGTTAAACCTGTAAACATAAAAATAGAAAACATAAAAGGACAAATTCGCAATTATAAGATGATTTCACTACTCAAAATAACAATTTCGTAGCTAATTAAGATGAGTTTGTAGTTAGAAACAACGATTTCAATAGAAAGTTTGTTGATTTTGTTGTTTCCCTATAGTAGAGAATTAAAAAAATTGAAAACACAGATATAAATAGAAGATGAACCATAAGCTAATGATGTAAAAAAAATTAGGAAAAAGAGACTAAAAATGGGTCAAAAATGATTTCGTTGTTACGAGGTAAAATTTTGCAACTGATGTTTCTAAATTCATAGTTACGCAATGAGCATACACAACCTTGCATAAAACATCAAATAACACCCTGTAGCTTACACTAGCACTCACAAAAACAAGACTAAACACATATGTAAATACAAATAGCAAAAATTGAATGAAAAATATTTTATAAATACAATTGTGATAAACGTGGGATGAAAAAGATGAGTGAATATGCCATCTGGTATGCCAAAATATATTAACTAAATCTAAAAATGCTAAAAAATTAATTAAGTATACAATATTAATATAAACTAAATTCAACCTAAGATAGAACAATAAAAAAAAAGAACAATAAACACAAACTTATACCTTAAATATCCCAGTTTCTTCCATTGTGATGTAAATTTGATTTGCTCTTCAGCAAAGTGGTTATTCACTCTTCCAATGCAAAGGAGAACGAGCAACATTTTAATGCAAAAAGAGTTTTTAGATGCTTTGAATTGCTTGGATTCACTTGTAAATTGAATAGTATTTCGTCATAAGTCAGGATGGATGAAAATATGAATTTTTAAACTTATTTATAGTTTTATGAAGGAAGATCCAATGGTAAAGGATTATTTATATTTCTTAAATGATCCAACTAATCAGTGGTGACTAATGAGTCCTCACCCATGAGGATGATGACCATTTCAAAGGGTTGAGAGAAGTATGAGAATGGTTAACTAAGTCACCAAGAACAAGTCAAAAATTTTAACAACTCAGGGGATGACTCAAAGGAGGTTGAGAAAAATATGGATTTGGTTGGGATGAGTCAACATGTGAGGGAGAATATAGTGGAAGATGTCGGATGAGGTGTAAAATCTATATTTTATATTTAAATAAGGATTTAAAAGTGTGCATAATTGATTAATTTGATTTATTCAATTGTTTGAATTTGGAGGGAGATATCATGAATTATATTAAGAAGAATTATAAATAAGTTTTAGATGCATTTCGACACTAAATATAATTTAGGTGTCTACACTATAGATAATGAATGCCATATTATCTGCTTTCATGGTTATCATATTAAAATTGAAAATCCATTCTCTTACAATAAAATTACTATTGCCTTTTTTTTACTGGTTCTTAATTGTATTTGAAAATTGTGTATCAAATGTTTAGAGCTTCGCACCAAAAGAAACTACACATATGCTTCATGGTATTAATATAATAAGTCATGATCCTTATCAAGGAGGTGATGTCACAATGAAAGTGCAGAGTGGCACCCTACTAATATAATGGTTATTTGATTGCAAGTTGAGTATGTTTGTTTGCTTCAAATTTCTTCTTTTTTGTTTCTATGGTTTCATAAACCAAACAAATCTCATTTAATGCTTCTAAATATGTATGCCTTACTACCCCAAATCGGATCCACATTAGTTAGTAGGCTTGCTCTAGAGCAACATACAATCTTATTAAACCATGATCCTTATCCTTATGGAGGTGGAATTGCTTTTAAAACTATAAAATCCATGATCTTTGTGTCAAGGGGGTAGTGCCACAATGAAAGTGGATGTCCTATTAACATAATGGTTGATTAGTTGGAAGATGAGCATACCACAATAGAAGTGGCCCTTCTATTAACATAAAAGTTGATTGGTTAAAGGATGAATATGCCACAATAGAATTGGCCTTCCTATATGAGCATATTTTCTCGCTTGGCCTTTCCCTTTCCTCCTACTTGGCTTCATTAACCAAAAATATCTCACTTTAATTCTTATAATATATCTCTTTAGTGCATCCTAGAATTTTGTATACTGCTTTAAAATCCTCCTTCATTCCAAAAAAAAAAAAAAAATTCCTCTTTGATTGGTAGGCTTGGTTGAAAGCTAAGACATAAAGCCAATGCACTGTTATGATTACGCCAATGAGAGTGATCTTGGAATTACTTGGGAGACTCTAAAAGCCTCATTTATTCATTAATCTTTTTTTTTTTTGAAAGCTTATTAAATTTATTATATTCAATATTTTTTCAAAAGAATTTCCATGTGGTTTGTGGTTTTTTTTTTTAAATAAAGTTGTGGTTTATGGTTTCTATTAAAAAGAAAATTGGATCTGCTTAAGACTAAACTTCCCTTAACATTTACATTACATAGATTTTCTCATGAAGTGCTTATTAAATTTATCGTATTCATTCCTTGTAAAGGATATTTTCCATGTGACTTGCAAGGGTTTGTTCAAAAGAAAACTGTGGTTTGTGGATTTTGTTAAAAGGAAAACTAGGGACTACTGAAAACTATTAAACTTCCCTTAACATTCACATTATGAAGATTTGGTCACGAAGTGCAAGGTGAAGAAATAATTTAATGCAACAATATGATTTAGTAAAATCTACACGCAAATTGAGAGAATATATAAAGATGGATCATGGATACATCAAAAGGAGAGTTGTGTTAAAGGTGAATACAAAATTGCACTAGGAAAAGCTAATTGGTTGCATTCGAAGTTTCAAGAGCAGAGGAATAGCAATATGGTGTATGAGATTGTGGCATATAAATGTGATAAATACATAACTTAGGACGACTCCACCTCCTAAATATGTTAGTCGAAAAGACAACACAAAAAATAATATTACCGCAGTTGACATCCTATAAACATCACCTAAATGAAATGAGTGTCAAGTAAATCAATACTCATAAAAATAGGTTTCAATAATATATTTAATCTTCTTTATTGAAAAACCTGTTAAACATAATAAAATAATATCTTATAGTCAAGTAATTCATTGCATCCACAGCCTTAATACAGATTTTATGTGCAAACCCATAAGTGATGAACAGTGTTACTATTACCATTAGTATAAGAGAGTAATTTACAATCATTTAGAGTACCCCAAATTACTACCTCTGACATGATGAATTCAGAAATTTTTTTCTCAAATTTATAATAATTTCATTTTATAATATTAAAATGTAATTAAATATGATAGATAACTGGACATATATTTAAACAACTTAAAATATACATTATCCCAATCATCTCAGAAAACTAACCATAACTTCATTGCTCAACTCTCGTTGTAACACACAACAGTGCCTACTGTTAAGGCACAGTATGAAGATTGGGTAGCTTACCAGAGTTTTTTCTTTTATTACTCCTTATATTTCAGCTACAGTAAGGGCAGCTTTGCCAGCATAACTTTCCATAAACTCTCTTAGAAGTTCCTGTTTATGTACTATGCTCTTCCCTTTCAAAAGGTTTTCATACCAATGGGCAGAGAACTTGGGATGTCGTCGTAACCCATTTTTGTAATTCACATGGTACAAACCAAATTTGGAAATGTATCCATAAATCCATTCAAAATTATCTAGCAGTGACCAAACAAAATATCCACGCACATCTGCTCCTTTCCTGAAGGTAATTCATTCACATTCAAATTTAGTGTAAATGGCACAAACCATCTTTTGTGATCATAACACTTTTTAACTCTTGAAAAAAAAGGTTTTAGAGCTTAAATTACAGACCTTATTGATTTTGCTATGTATTTGAGAGTGTCTTCCATGTAATCTACTCGGAATGTATCATTCAACATTTGTAAGAAAGGGAGGTTGTCATTCCCTTCATTACCAAAGCCTGGCAGGAAGAAAACACAGTTGCCATGTTAACCTTGTGCATTGTATAGCTTAATTAACCAAAAAAAGAGAGAGAGTTAATATTTTAGAATACCATTTTCTGTTATGAATATAGGCGGGTTGGAATACCGGGTTTTGAGATAATCCAATAACTTCTCTATTCCAAAAGGCACACCAAACAAATCTGGTGGGTACATCTGATATAAAGAGTGCAAGTTCAAAATAATTAGTATTCAATAATGTGTTTTTATTAGTTTACCATATATTATCAATCATTCAAGATGGGGATTTGAATTGAGGTGGCATTTAGCCCTTTTATCATTCAATCACCATTTTGTCCCTCAGTATTCAATGATTTTAAAGGCATCAGACAGCCTTATATAAACATATATTAGCAACAGTACCTGTCTGTGACATTGTAAGCTCCATAGGCAATATTTAAATCTTGCCTATCGGCCTTACAATAGCACTGGAGGTGTTGGTGGTGGTTGTTAGTAGAACCGACACGTTTTAAAAAAGAACAGAACAATAAAAAACATTTTTTTCAATTTTTTTCCCTAGCCTACAAAGTAAACAGGATAAATGATTGTTTTTTTCCTCACTTGCAAAGAAATGTTTTTTTTAGTGCAATTTATGTTAATATGTTGTAAACTTCCACAAATTATGGAGAGCCAAACTGTACTTTCAATGTTAATTTGTTAAGGACTATTTTGTACATTAAAATTTAAAGATACACCAACCTGTGGACCAATGGGGACGCCATTTTTTTCATCTGCCAACAGAGTTAAAAAGAAAAAAGTAAGTAAATTATGTTAATTAAAGTCCAGAAATAAAAAAAACTTATAAGAAGGTTAAGACATTAACCTGTGGTAATGGCCAAACTGTCCTGTAAGTAATCACGGTTGGGTGATTTTAGAAAATATGAAGCATCAATGGCATAGCGTGAGCCATCGTAATTTAGACCTATGAAATCGAATGAGCCACGAAGTTTGTGCCGCAAGTCCTCTTCGATAGCAGGCAGCCTTTCGCCCACCAATTTGAGCATAATGGCTGGATATTCCCCAAATGCTATTGGATCCAACATCCTGCACCAGACTATCTTTCTTAATTTCATATACATTCAATTTGGAAAGCAATTGCATGTGTACTCTACATTGGAGGGAGCAGGTATGAATCTAACGCAATAGGATTGTACATCTTGTTAAACAAATATATTAAGGAAATAAATAAATAAATCTTATGAGCTTCTACAAGGATCTCTTCAGTGGATCTATTGACTGATGCGAAAAAAAACTACAACTGCTTTTGCATTTTACCTCTAATTTAAATAAAAATTATATTCAACCAATTTTTTTATTTATATCAAACCAAATTTAAGTAAAATTAATTACCATTCATTGTAAAATGCAATAATTCTGTCTGCAGCTTCAAAGTCTTCTGGAACATTTCTGAGCGGTCTATACCATGAGGCCGCTATAACGATTCCAATGAAGCCCCCTTGATGAGTCTGTGTTGTTGCATTCAAATATTAGTTGCTGTTACAAACATGGTAATTTATTGGTTTATTAAACTTAATGAGAACAACAGTTTGTATAAGTGTCTTTATTGGGGTCAAACACCACATAAAAACAAGAAAAAGTTCAAGAATTATTTTTATCGGAAGATTAGGATTGAAAGTTGAAACGTCTTAGTACAGAAACTATTATAGGTTCAATATTAAAAGCATAGAGAGGCATAAAGAGAAGCATATTATAATAGGTTTAATATTAGAAGCATAGAGAGGTATGTCACCATTAGGAGGGTACCATGAAAAAAATATGGTCACTAACAGATATGAAATGCATAATTCAAGATAAATGCTGATTTTATGATAGGACGAAATGGTTTGAAAGTTAGACTTGAAGAGGTAAATTTACAAGCATAATTGAAGATTGGGTACACAGTAGTAATAGAAGTTTTCGCAGAATTTTGGTGAGAAAATTAGAGTTTATCAACATAAAATCAATCTTACCATGTACCTTTTGAAAGAAAATGTCTATATATAAAAGCATGGACCATTTTAGTTAAGCTCAGTTCTCATCACACCAGATTTTATCAACATAAGATCAATCTTACCATTTACCTTTCGAGAGAAAATGTTTATATATAAAAACATGGATCATTTTAGTTAAACTCAGTTGTCATCATATTGCATTGACTTGCAGGGACAGAAAAATGTTTACCTATACTTATGTTCGCTATGTGAAAAGGTAAAAGTCTCGAAGATCACGATATGTGATGTTGCATTGTTCAATGTATGGTTAATTTGGTAAGTAAAAATAAAGATTAAAAAATAACAATGGTTTATATACCTTACTAAATAAACAACCAAATAATACAGATATATATTCTTAAAAAAATGAATAGTATGGTATCATATTTTCTTGCATTAAATAGATCCCTTGAATCCAGAAAAAATTACTATTTTTCAAAAAATATAACGATTTACATATATTTTGTAGAGATAGATTTGATGTAAATGGCAACTGAGTTGCTCTAAATAACATTTAAGCCACCCAGAATTTCTTTCATACAATCTATTCTTCTTCCTATATATCCTACCTAGATGCACAATAAGTAATCAATTTTATTCTTAAATTACATTGTACCTGATATTTTCTTCTGTAGATATCCACCGCAGCAGCATGGGCACGCAGCACATTGTGCATAGCAATGTAAGGCTCCGTTGAAGAGTTTCCAGCATTGCAACTCCCAAATGGGTCTGAGCACCTGCATGGAGGATACTCCCCTGTGTCATACCCTTTCATTACGAAGACGTTGGCCTCATTGAAAGTGGTCCAATATTTCACTCTGTTGCCAAACATTCTGAAACATGCTTCTGCATACTGTGCAAAATCATCTCTGCAGAAGCGAAATCAAAAATCAAAAAATTTCAGCGTGAATGAGCTAGAAGCCATTACACAAGAAAAAAGAGAAGCAGAGCATAGCATAGGATGTTACGCAATGCGTGGATTTAGCCAACTCCCATATTGGTCTTCTAGGACCTGTGGAATGTCATAGTGAGAAAGCGTCACAAATGGCTGGATCCCTGTCACAGATAACATCCCAAATCTTGGAAAAGTCCTCTTATACACCATAAGTAAAAATGTGAATTACAGGTTATAAAGGAAGAGAAAATGGAAAGATGAATGCCTTTGCTGAGAAGCTCATTGATCAGATCATTGTAGTATTTGACTCCCAGAGGATTGATCTCTCCCCTACCCTCTGATATGTGATGATGGGCAGAAGAAATCTGTAAGACTTACCTGATACGCAGAGGAGGCCACGCCGAATAAAAAGTTTGATGGAAATGCTTTCCGACTAAATTCTTCCTTCTCCCGGCCAGCAGCTGCACTCCCGGAAAAGGTCAAAAATAGGATAAAACATATAATCTTTTGGGAAGCCATTGGAAGGCAGTTCCAGAGCACTTGGTTTGCCCAAATTAAATAGGCCTGTAAAGATAAGACATTTTGCATTGCTGTAAAGTTGAGGGGCACAAATATAATTTGGTTCCAATCATTGATTAATACCCTTTCAGGTGCTAGGGACCGAGTCCCTGTGGGATGTATAGACAATGATAGTGATATAAAAATATATTGTTTTTTAAAAAGAAAATAATTTTTTTTTTTACTTTTAGTTTAAATATGTAAGTTTTTTTTAATTAGTTTTAAAGGGTGGATTACAGTGTTTGATTTATTTTAAACGGTTATTATTTTTTGCTATCTCAATTATTTAGAATGTATTGATTTGTGTGTTGGAAAATATGTGAGCATTTTATGTAGATAAGTTGCAAGATGTTTAACTAATGGTATAAAATAATATTATTTGCTCTATCATAATTTGTTGAAAAAAAATAGATGTTATTGTCAACTTCACGTAGACCAAGGCACTACTTTGTTGTAATATGTCAACATTGATCCGTATTTTGAAATGCAATTTTAGAAGTACTTAAATCTCCCAATCTCCAAATCTTGGATCGTGCACTTGAACCCTCAACTCATGCAAAGAAATATCTCAATACGGGCACTTGTATCACATGCAATGATGATTTCATTTTTTTAGAAAAGGATTTCTCTTGGCAACCGCTATTTGTTTGACAGGTCACTATGTCCTTGGTTTTAATCCTCAGAATTGCAGTAATTGTTTTTTGTAGTTTCTCTATCCTTTCTACCTGCTTCGAGGCTCGGGCAAAGTCATCATTGCACACAAAGTGGATTACTGCATTCTGTTATTCTTCATTCACGACCCATTATGACAGTGACCTACAACGTCAATAGAAATGCTACACACATGAGTAGGAAAAAAGGGAGGTGAGTGCACTCAACAGAGTACAGTACCATACAGGGGAGCATGCATTCTACACCCTCCTACGCACATGCCCAGAGCCTTCTAGATCCAATCCCAATTCAATACCTATTCAAACATACAAATTGCTGCTAATGTGGCATCATTTTATTTGCAGACAATGTGGAAATGATTAGGAAAATGTCAGCAAATTGTTAGTACATAAAGCAGCCTTGGTTGGGCCTAGGCAGCAATCTTTGTTGCTGCAATGAATGGTACAACGAGCTCACTTGCACCCTCAAGTGCACTCAGGGATGCCTTTTCCCTGCATGCGCGTAGCATAAGAGTGTTTGAAATCATTGTCAGCATATCAAGAATCAAAAAATATGATAGAGCAACAATGCAAGGTTTATTGAAGGAAGGGAACCTAGTAGTGTGCCCTGAGGTTAGTACATGCAAGGAGTCTTATTTGCTTCCTTTTAGTTGTTTTTTTTCAACAATCACTAATGTCCATGAGATCAGAGCAAATATTGTTGTTTCAGGTAACATATAATTCTCATTACATTACTAATACCTTGTTCAAAGCTTTTGTAAATCTTGATTCAACTCAATTTTTTTGTTATTTAATAAGGGTTTTGACATTTTATTTTTGTCAAGGTTTTTCAGACAGTAGATATTTCCTCTGTAAAGGTAGTGTATATTAGACATTGGATTAAGTTTAGTTTGATCTTGTTTGCAAAGTACGTTGGAAGAGGTGAGTAGAATAATGAATGACTTTGTTGAGCCTGGATTCCTTCCACCAACAAGGATTTACATTGGTAGAACAAAGTACATGGTCATCCAAGGTGAGCATGGCACTGTCATCTAAGGAAAGAAAGAAAGAAACATTGATTATTTATGTTTTTAGGTTTATGTCGTGTTTGGTTTGGATTTATTCTATGTGACTTTTTTCTAAATTAGGGGGTTGAACATTTGTTTGGGTTTTTATCATTTTCTAGTTTTTCACTATCCTCTAACCAACATCTCTATCCACATTTTTCTAACTATCCATTTTGCAGTTTTAGTATCAAAGCCTCTTTATCTAGATCAATCTTTCCTATATTTGTTTTACCTCCAAAGCTCTTTGAAGTTGGGATAGTCTGAAATTGCAATTTTTTACTTTCTATCAAGTATATTGCTTATCGTGCACTTCTTAGGGCCAAGTTGATAGTTAAATTTTCTTGTATTGGGTTTCTGTGTAGTGCTTTTTATGTGGGTGTTGTTTAATGGTGAGATTGTTGTTAGAGTTTTGTGCAATAATTGTATGTACAATCATAGAGAAACAAAAATATTCATAACAATATAATTTATATGTTTTACACCTATATGGCATTCCCTAGGTGTTTATGCTCCATAAGAGAGGCTAAACAAGGCATCCATTAGTTTATGAACTACAAACAAAACATCTTTAGTATAGGGCCATAGAGAACAGAGTCATCAAAATGTAATCTCCCACTCCATTTTTTTTATCCGCAAGACAATTATATTTGGGTTAGTGTTTTTTGCCATAAGCGAAAAAAAAACATTCCCTTAGTAAGAACTAAAGAATATATTTGACGATCTGTATCAAGAGATATGGAAAAATCTAAGATTGATGAAAGGAATATCAGGTAGAGGTAGGCTTCTAAAAATACCACCTTGAAAAATTCTAAGAGCAAAGTTGACTAGAGATAGAATCAATCTTGTGCTATATATATAATAATAATGAAATCGACAAGCACTTTGAGTAGGACCTCTCTCTAAGCTCGATTCAAAGTCACTAATGAAAGTTGTTCATACCAAGTCAAACGATCCATGATTGGACCAAAAGTAACTCATTGTGTAATCTAAAGAATTAAATCTAATGTGATTCATAGCAAGCAATAAGTAATAAATTTAAGTTCTCTAGAAAAATAACTGAAAACAAAATACCCCTATCCAAATAGGCATATCCCTAAAAATACAGTTAAGTACTTAGAATAGCTTTAACTTGGCCACTCATATGTAGAGGACCACCCCATTTTCTCTATAGTTAAATCTTTTTTTAGATTTTTTTAATAATCTTAACTATCCATGTGAAACTGAATTGTAAGGAATTTGAGCTTTTTGTTTTAGATTTTCTAGTTAAAATTAGTGGGTCTGCAATTTCAACAAGATAAGAGAAAAATAGTGTTATACTTTTTGCATTTAGGAAAAACCCATTAGCAAATTTGTTTTAGATGGTGATTCCTTTTTTTCTCTCCTTGTATAAAAGGGAGATTAAATTTGATTAATGGCATGTAAGCATGGAATTACAGCTAGTCATTACATAAATCATCACATTCGTTAGCAAGCAAAAGTGCATTTAGATGATAATGAATGACTTTGCTGAACCCAGATCGCTTGAGCTTAAACTTACTTAAATTATTTTGTCTTTTGGGATCTATGTTATCTTATTATTGCTGACAGAGTTCTAGGGAAGGCACACCCTGTAATTTACAGGCCCATATCTCAAAAAGAAATGCCCAGGCAATGTTTATATTACCTATTTTTGTTACATAATGCATCATAAATTCCTACAGCTAATGAAATAGCAAGGGATACACAGCTTTAATGCATGTTATGATGAACATTAACTCCATAAGGATGTGTTGAGATTCAACAATGATGCAAAGTTAATATTATTAAAATCTCATCATTGTAATTTGAATACTTGTACGATTTTGCATTATTTTATGGATACACATATTTTTTAATTTTTATTTGGTTTTGATTATCTGTCAAAATTTTATTATTGCAATTTGAATATATATATATATATATATATATATATATATGTACTTGTATATGTATATGTATATGCATATACGATTTCACATTATTCTATAGATACACGTTATTTTAAATCTTTTATTTAGTTTTGATTACTTTGATTTATGTGAAGGAAATAATAATATATGGAAATTTCAACCAATCAATGCACATAAAAAAATATATTATTGTAGTTTATTAGTTAAAAAACATGCAACTTATATATAGAAAAGATTCACATATTTCAATGCATATAAACTAATGATATTTGATTGGTTGAGAAGTCATGATTTAATCCGAGTTTAGAGAAACTTAGAATATCCTTGAGGATTAATAATAAAGGAAAGGGGAGGATGGAGGCGATGGTGCGTGTTGCGAACGGTAAGGCGTAGATTGATGAACTTGGAGGGGGCTCGGGCTTAGAGAGAACTACGGCAGAGACGTCTGCCAAAGGGAAGGAACCCGTATACTCCAGTGACCGTGTGAAGTTTAACAAGGTGAATGGGTGTCTCCCACGCTGCCAGGACCGGCCCGTTCTGGTAATCCCCCCGGAGGCCGTGAAGGAGGATGTTGAATACCTTTCAGCTCATGCTCTAATCTGTAAGTTTCTGGGCATCAAAATTTCTGTGTCAGCCTTGGAGGCTTGGATTCGTCGAACCTGGCAGGTGGAGGGTGACCTTGACATTATGTTAGCTGGGAATAGTTATTTTATGGTAAATTTCTCCTCTGTATCCGATTGAAATCGGATTTTTGAAGGAGGACCCTACTTCTTTGACCGGATTGGCTTGTTTCTCAAACCCTGGCATATAGGGTTTAATTCCGCAGAGGATCTCCCAACACACGTGCCTGTTTGGGTGTGCCTCCCAAGACTTCCTCTGGAATTCTAGCGCGAGGATATTTTGCGACAAATAGCTGCCATGTTGGGTACACCTACTGCCATAGCGCACCAATCGCTAGACAAAAAGCTCATTTCATATGCCCGTATCTGTGTAGAGATTGACTTAAATAACCCCTTGCCAGATACTATGGAGATATGTTTGGGGTCCTCATCTTGGGTTCAGCAGATTGACTACGAATCTATTCCCTTCAGGTGTAGAATCTGTCATGAATACGGACATCTACACCATCAATGCCCTCAGGCATCAAGATTTAATGAAGAGGCTGCCAATAGCACCAAAGGATCAGACCTTCCAGCCCACATGGCAGCTGGAAATGTTCAGCAGGGCAGCACCATAAAGGAGAACGTCCCTTCAAATCCTGGAGCCACAACGCAAGGACCACCTGTCTTTAACGGTAAGGACAAAGATGGATTTACCCAAGTCAAGCGCCGGTCGAGGGGTCAGGGGCAGAAGCATGGGAATCAAGATCGGCAAATGGAGATGGGCTTCAACTGTTTTGAGACTCTTGAGAGTATGGCCATTGAGGATGGTATCCCTTTGAGCGAACAAGGGGGACCTACGGATTGTGAGGGTAAGGATTTTTTCCTCACTGAATCTCAGGATATGATGATCCAACTGACTAGGGAGACCTCCCCTAAACCGGAAGAAGGGGCCCTAGTTGTTTTCCCACCCCAGCAGGACAAGGATAACAGTTGGGCAGACATGGTAAAGGAGGCAAAGCTCTCTAGGAAAGAGAAGGCCTCGGCATCTGCACTTGGCCTAATGCAAAGGCCTTTCAAGAAAGGATCTTTTACCACACCTTCCAGAGTGGGACGCAGGAAGGATCAAGACAGAATCAAACTTACAAGAGATTTGTTGGTAGAGTCAGGGGTAGTCAAGACCCTGGATGAACACTTCCCTCCCTTTACCCAATGATTGTGCTATCATGGAATGTAAGGGGGTTGGGTAGCACCCCCAGACAGAAGGCTATCTGTAAGTTGGTTGCTGATCACACTCCTGATATCCTTTGTATCCAAGAGACTAAATTGGTTGTTGATGCTATGTTTATCTGTTTGCCCAAATTCTGGCTTTATGGTCAATGCCAATGTGTGGGTGCTTCGGGAAGTGCTGGGGGCATAGCTATATGCTGGGATCCTGGAAAGGTCACGCCACTCCACTGGATTGCTAGTTCCTCAGCCCTCTCTATGGTTGCCTCCTCTCTGGATACCAGGGAGCTGATCTTGGTCACCTCAATGTATGCACCAATGGATATCTCGGGGCAGCATAAACTTTGGGAGCATCTACGATAGATCAAAAGTTGTCACCCTTTCCTGCCTTGGATTCTGGTAGGAGATTATAATGTGATCCTTTGCCTGGAGGAGAAGAGGGGAGGTGCAACATGCCTAGGACCCTCGTCTGAGCTTCTTCGCCACAATATGGACTTGCTTCACCTATCGGATGTCAAACCCCTTAACGGTATCTTCACCTGGAACAATAGGAGATTGGGTAAGGAAGCTATATCTGAACGCTTAGATAGGTTCCTTGTGTCTTGTTTTTGGCAATCTAGTGCAATTTCTTTGGGCTCTGAAATTCTAGACTAGAGAAGGTCTGACCACTGGCCCATCAAGCTCACCACCAGTCATATTGCGGGGCCCAAGAAGCCTCCTTTTAAATTCCAACTAATGTGGCTTCGAGATCCGGCTCTCCATGGATTGATGACCCAGTGGTGGAGTCAGGGTGGGCCTGAATATGGCACGGCTATGTACTCTTTTGCTAAGAAGCTTCAGTATGTGAAAAGGAAGCTGCAAGACTAGAATAGAAACTGTTTCGGGAATCTCTATACTATGAAGAAAAAAGCTCAGGACCGGCTGGACTCAATTACTAGACAGATTCGCGACTTGGGTTTTTCAGAGGAGCTCCGTGGGACATAGCTCCAAGTAGTGAAGGATCTTGCTGAATGGGAACTTCAGGAAGAAATCTTCTGGAAATAGAAGGCCCGAATTGACTGGCTCCAGGAAGGAGACAAAAATACAGTTTTTTCACAAGTCTGTTCAGGTGCGACGCAACAAGAACTATATTACCTCTCTTGTTACCCCGGATGGCACTTGTATTTCATCCTCCCCGGCTATCTCTCAGGAGGCTGCCCGCTTCTTCTCAGCGCTTCTATCTGGTAATGCACCTATGGCTGATAGGGAAGAAAACACTGTTTTATCATGCATTCCTCCTGTGGTTACAGCAGCTATGAATGAGACGCTTATGAGGCCAATTGGCATGGAGTAAGTAGAGAAAGTGGTCTTCAGCATGCGTAAAGGCAAAGCTCCAGGACCGGACGGCTTCCCAGCTGAATTTTATCAAGATTTTTGGGAGATTATTTGCTAGGACCTCTTGGATGTGGTGCTGGAATCTTTCTCCAACAAAGAGATGCTGAGGGCTTTTAATGCAACTTTCCTTGTGCTAATCCCAAAGAAAGAGTAGGCTAATTAGTTGGATCTTTTCAGGCCCATTACGCTCTGTAACGTGGTCTATAAAATAATTACCAAGCTTATTGCGGAGCGGCTTAAAGTGTGGCTGCCCATGGTTATTTCAAAAGAGCAAGGCGGCTTTGTGGCTGGAAAGCAAATTTTGGATGGGGTGGTGATTGCCTCGGAGGCAATACACTCCATGAGTATGTCTCAAGAGAGAGCCATGTTTATCAAGCTTGATATGGCTAAAGCGTATGATAGAGTCAATTGGAACTTCTTACAAAAAATCCTGTTGGCCTTTGGATTTAATCAAGCTTGGGTCCGTTGGGTGCTAAGTTGTGTGACTACGCCTTCCTTTTCAGTACTCATCAACGAGGAGCCATCCAGGATTTTTGGCGCATCCAGAGGTCTTCGTCAGGGGGACCCGCTCTCACCGTACTTGTTTATTATTCTTGCAGAGGGGCCGAGATGACTTATCAAATATCAGGCATCTCAGGGCACAGTTCATGGATGGCAGTGGGGGAATGGGCTAACTACATTAACTCATCTCCAATTTGTGGACGACACTATCTTGGCTGGGAGAGCCTGGGTCAAGGAAGTGGAAGCTTTCCGAGCCACCTTGGATACTTACTTGGCTGCTTCAGGGCAGAAAATTAATGAGCATAAGTCTTCCATCTATTTTTTTAATACTCTAGAGCCCATCCATCAGAGGATTACCACTACCCTGAGATTTCGGATTCAATCTCTCTCGGTGACTTACTTGGGGATCCCCTTAGTGGTGGGAAGACAGCCGAGGCTGTTCTGGCAGAATGTTCTAGATAAGTTAAAGAAAAAAGTCAATCACTGGATGCACAAGTGGCTTTCTACTACCGGCAGGGTGACTCTCCTGCAATCCATGATTCAAGCTTTGCCTATATACCACAGTATGGTCCAGGCAGCTCCAAAATACTTTCTTAATGAGTATGATGCTCTATCCCGGCAATTCCTTTGGAGCGGCAATTTACAGAATTCCAAATGGAGCCTCGTTAGCTAGAATATTGTGTGCCGACCAAAGAGGGAAGGAGGTCTCGGCTTTCGCTCTGCCATCTTCTCTGGTCAGGCTCTTGCGGCCAAACTTTACTGGAGATGGTGCTCTAATCAATCCCACCTCTAGGCTCGTATCCTTTCTTCTAAGTATCTTCCAGGAGTTGTTCCATCTGAGGTCCCCAGATTCCCCATCGTGGGAAGAGGATCTATGGTGTGGAACACTCTCAAGCTTGGAGCTCACCTGTTGCAGCGTAGCCTTTTTTGGATTTGCCACAGCGGCAGAGAGGCGCTCTTCTAGCGAGACTCATGTGATGGGGCTCCTCCCCTCCTATCTTCTCATCCACACTTACAGCCTCTTTGTGAGTCCTTTTTGTTGGAAGGATGGGATACAGTAGAGCATTATAAAGAAGCTTTTAACTTGGGTATGTCTGTTGGATATCGATGGAAAAACTCTTTCGATTGGCCACTGGGAGGGACTGAGGGAGAGAGACTGGAGTTATCTCAGATCCTTGCAGCCCGTAGATGCAATTTTCAGCAGGGGAGAGATGTTTTGGCCTGGGGAGGCGCATCCACTGGCCTATACTCTGTATCTTTCGACTACCTTGAGCTGTCAAAGCAATGTTTTGGGGAGATTGATTTCTAGTGGGGAAAGAAAATTTGGAGCTCCTTCTCTTGGCCAAAATGCAATTTCTTTCTTTGGACTCTCACTTACAATAGGTGCTTGACATGGGAGAATCTGTGTAGTAGAGGTTTTCAGGGGCCTTCCATCTGTGTTCTATGTCGCAGTAGTGGGGAGACTGGCTCCCACCTGTTTTTTTTTCTTTCTTTTGCCAAACGTCTTTGACACCTGTGGTGGGCGATTTGGGGCTGCCTGTGTTGGCATGCCTCTTCCTTGGTAGATTTCTGGGAGCGCCTGGGACGTCCTCCCTCCAAGGCTTCTATCTTGCAGACTGCCTGGACAATTGGCCCAACCTTTATTCTTTGGAACTTGTGGATTGAAAGGAACAGGAGGATCTTCCAAAATGTCTGTATGGAGCTCAGGGCTGTGTGGGTGAAAATCCTATTCGCTCTCCAAGAGACCCTCCAGGTCAAATGTGGTAGCACGGAGGACTTATGTCCTGAGGATGCTACGATCTTGGCTCAATTTTCCCTTGTTTTGCCTACCACGTCTGTCCTCACTCCTCCCATGCGCCCCACGCAAGGAACAAGACACCAGGCGCGACCAGTCAATCGCGCTGGTCATTGGTCTCCCCCTGAGAATGGAATTATCAAGGTAAATACCGACGGGTCCTCTAGGGGGAACCCAGGTGAAGCTGGGATCGGTGGCATTGGAAGGGACAGCGCAGGGGTCGTTTGCTTCATTTTTTCTATTCATATGGGCCAACACACTAACAATCTTATGGAGGCCATGGCTATTTTGGAGGCTTTGCAAACCTGTTGTCAACAGGGATGGCAAAGCATTAGTTGTGAATCAGACTCACAGGTGGTGGTTAACCTATTGAGTAAGAGGGTGTTTGATAACGTGGATTGGCAGCTGGCTGTGGTAGTCCAACAAATTCTTCAGTTAAGTACTTCCTTGGATTCAGTTTCTTTTAAGCACATTCCCCGGGAATGGAATGGAGTGGCGGATGTTTTGGCCAAATGGGCCTCTGAGCATGGCCCAAATTGGTATATTCAAGATCAAGAGATGTTGCCCCCTGATTTTTCTCGTAAGTTGGCTCAACTTGTTGAGCAAGACTTGGCTTTGTAATTTTCCCGTTTTCGGGCTTTTTTAATAAATTTTTACCCCCTTTTTAGTTTTAAAAAATAATAACGAAAAGGAATCCTTCATGGTACATAAATATTGACATGTATATCAAATGAAAAAAGACAAAAGAAGCTTCCATGGGACTAGGTGGAGACGAGTAAAAATCCTTAAAAATTCAAATACTAGCAAAGCTAACTATCCAACATAAAGAGAGAAAACCAAAAAATGGAAGCTCAAAATCCTCACTAAGAAAACCACTAACTGAAAAAAAAAAACACACATTCCAGGGTAGTCCAAAGGTGCATGAAGGGAACACCTCCATGGAACTACTCAAGACTAGAAGGGACAAGCTACCTTTAGAAGCTTTGGACTCCAACTACTAAAACATCCACCATGCTCACATCCAAGGCCACTACTCAAAAAAACATTCACAAAATTTTCCTTCGAGGTTTGTTAAAATACTTATAAGTTTCATTTTATAATTTTTATTTAGTCTTGATTACTTTGATTCACATGAAGGCAACAATAGTACATGAAATTTTCAACCAATCAATGCACATAAAATAAGATTATTGTATTTTATTAGTTAAAAAACATGCTACTTACATATGGAAAAGATTGATATATTTCAATGCACGTAAACTAATGACATTTGATTGGTTGAGAAGTCATGATTTAATCAGAGTTTAGAGAAAAATGGTTCTTAGAATATCCTTGAGAACTATTAATAAGGGAAGAGTCCGTCATGGTACATAAATATTTGACATGTAGATCAAATCAAAAAAGACAAAAGAAGCTTCCATAAGAATAAGTGGAGATGAGTAAAAATCTTTAAAAATTCAAATAGCAACAAAGCTAACTATCCAACATAAAGAGAGAAAACCAAAGAATGGAAGCTCAAAAACCTCACTAAGAAAACCACTAACTAGAAACAAAAAAAACATATTCCAAGGTAGTCTAGGGGTGCATGAAGGGAACACCTCCATGGAACTACTCAGGACAAGAAGGGACAAGCTATTGTCAAAAGCCTTGGACTCCAACTACTAAAACATCCACCAAACTCACATCCAAGGCCACTACTCAAAAAAACATTCACAAAATTTTCCTTTGAGAGTTGTTAAAATACTTATAAGTTTCAAGACCCATAAATTGATCATTTTTTATTTTTGTATGATTTAAATAATTAATATGGTTAGAATTTAATTAGTGATTAAATAAATTTAAATAACTTACATGGTTAAAATTTAATACATATATAAATCTTTCGAATAAATTTAAATACTTGGTATGATTAAAATTTAATAAGTGATTAAATTTGTCAAATAAATTCAAATAATTGGTATGGTTAAAATATAATAAGGGTTGTGTAGTTGCTAGTCCCTACTATATTGACTGATATGCAATTATGCAGGAGTGCTTAAGATGGTATGATATTCAATAATAGAGGAAGATGTTATTTAGATGAATGTTTATAGCAAAAGATCTTGAAAACTTGTTTAGCAATAAAATCTGAAGTTAGTTTTCTTTTATACGTAGATGCATTAGAGAGTATAGTCCATATTGTACTAAGTTTGATATCCGTAAAATCCAAGTGGCTTAGGTCAAAGTAATGGTGTCAAATATGAATTACTTATCCACTGTAACGACTTCTATGCATTAAGAAAGTGTAGTGGGTCCATTTATTAGATTTTTAGGGGTTTGGAAAGATGATGTTTGAATTTGTACAACATGTTATTGTTGTTATATTAGAAAGTTGATAATAATGTGGTTTATGAAATATCCATGTAAACAATAATTTGCACAATTTAAGAATATGAAATATGAAATAAGAAAGATAAAATTTGTATTAACATTAGGCATTCTTTTTACGGTATGTTACCTACTCAAGTTTTTATTAACAATTTGTAAAAAATATATATAAATAAACATATATAAATTTTGATGTTACTTGAATCCAAGTTGGAGTATGTATTGGTCATATCATAGACTTGCTTCCGTGATTTAATGAACTATATAGTCATTGAAATCAATAGGTTAAATTATACTTACTATCTTTTGTTATCGAGTTATAGAAACATTTTTTTTTTGCATTGACTAAGCAATCAATGTATGGTGATTTTAATGCATAAATCTTGTCGTATTTCTATAACAAATAAAAATCACAGTAACAGAGTCTCGGGGGTCGAAATGAGATCGAGAATAAATAGAGCCACATGTCACTCAAATTTAATGGAAAGAACAAACTATGTTTATACGTAAATTGAGTTACATTTTTAATGAAAAGTACCAAATACACTATTTTATTCTGCATTGCTCTACAAAGCATCCATGCTGCGATTGAATGGTTTTGCTTCTATCGACCACTTCTATCAATCTACACTTTACTTTTGGACGCATCTTGGTCTTAGGCCTTTGCCACTTATTGTTGCCTTAGGCTTATGGGCTTTGCATTAGCCCTCAGCGTCATCGTTAGCCCACATGCCTTTGATTTGCTAATGTGCTTCGTGAGTTGTGACATACTTCTAGTAATGCTATCATTATCAAGAGTTTGAGAAATTAATATTAAAATATCACGTCACTCCTACTATTAGTCTTTTAATTTTTTATGACAATACTTATTAATTTGCTACTCTTAAGGGACTTCACAATTATATATTGTAAAAAATATTAAAAATTATTATAAAACTATTATCTTATTATTAATAGCATTTACAATTATATTAAAATCATAAATATATTCTCAAATAACACAACTAAAAATATTTCAATATTTATACGAAACAATTTTTAAAAACTTTATAATTATTAAAATCATATACATTTAAAAAAAATTAATTCACTAACTAATTGAAAAGTAAAACCATTAAAAAATATTACATAATTTAAATTTAAAAAATATAAATACACAATATATTAATTTTTTTTAAAAACCACAAAACATCTATGACACAACCAAATAAAAATAACATTAAAATGTAAAACATAAATAATTTTAACAAAATGAAAATTATCTTTTAAAAAAAACTCATGCATGCCAAACTGCCACGTGCCATTTTATAAAAAGGTGTCTACAGTATTACGCAAGCTATAAGGTGAAACTTTTTCATATTAGGTAAAACTAGATATCAATATTTGTTTAAATAGACTTTAATGTTTTAATTCATACGCAATAAATGTGTCATATATTTTAATTTACATAAAACCAAAACATACATCTTAAATAACATAAATGTTCTTTCCCCATTGAAGTCTTGATAAACGTTATGAAAGTATTCAAAAACAAAATATTAAAAAATTATAAAAATGTTGTTTTATTAATAATATTTATAATTGTATTAAATATTAAAAAATTAATAAAAATATTGTTTTATTAATAATATTTATAATTGTATTTAAATCACACGAATATTTTTAAATAACATTTTTATAAATATTTTAATATTTATATGAAATAATTTTTTTTAAAATTATAATTATTCAAATTATATATATATAATTGATTCACTACATAAACATGACATAATTAAAAAGTAAAACCATTAAAAATAATAACGGCGTCAAGCGCCAAGTTCTTGTGGGAGCTTAGAATAGTTTTGAAATTTAATTTAAGTATTGATTATAGAGTGAACTTTTATCAAGCAAAATTATTTAAATTGTACTATGAACAACAAGAGGTCTCTTATGATCGTAAAATACACTTGATTGACTAGTTTATCAAAAAAATTAAGTGGGGTTAAAAAAGTGTATTTTATGATCTCTTGTGATAAACCCGTTAATCTCGTAAAATATATAATGTGTTAGACCTTGAAACATTAGTTAGAAAATGTATTTTATAATCTCTTGTGATAAACATGTTAATATTGTAATATGTATAATGTGTTAGACCTTAAAACCTTAATTATAAGTAACTAAAAACATATTAAAACAAAGAAAATTTTCAAAATTTAATAATGTTTATGGCACCTTAATTCACTATCCAAAATTAAGGTGCACAACTCATGGGGAACCTTTCCCTAAACTGGAGAAATAAAACTCCATGTTAATATATATATATATATATATATATATATATATATATATATATATATATATATATATATATATATATATATATATATATATATATATATATATATATATATATATATATATATATATATTCCCCCAAAGTTAAGGTTTCCCCAATTATCCATATTCATGCCCTAAGCAACATGCTATACAAGGCACTACTGAAAAAGTTAATGCTTTAGGACTGTACAAGCAAGGTTTGTTTGCCATTATTTCTCTGGATAGAAGTGTCAAAGTAAAACACACTTTCTTATTAAGTCTGTAGGCACACATACAAAATACAACAAGTTACAAGTACCTATGGTACCACACATTCTTAAGTCCCAAACGTCATCTACCTAGCAACTATTTATCATTCTTGAGAAGTGCAGCCCCTTTTATTTAATCAACTCTGACCAGGGATTCTGGCATTAGTACAGTCTCCCATTTGCAATATCTCTAAACCCTCCCTACTTCGCTTGCAAATTTAGTCCTTTTTAATCCACAAATTTGTTAATCCTTCAAACACATTTAAGTGCAGAATCGATACTGAAGGACATTTATTCTAAATATAACTCTGATGTCAAATTGGTATTGATAAAATAATGACAAGAAAAAATACAACCATGCCTTTTTGACTTCATGGTTCTATATTTATTATAAAATAAATTTGTCAATTATAAGGTCCCTGGTTGCCATGATAATGAGTCCCTATCCTCTAAGGGATTTAACACCATCTTTTTTACTAATGTAAGGATTTATTTAGGTAGTCTGAGAATATGGTAATATTATATTTATTTTAACTAAATATAAGTTATATAAGAACATTCGAAATATTGTAAGAAATTATGTATGATATGCATTTTAAATCATCATCCATGATTTTATCGTCAACTCTGATAATGAATAATGGATGGTAATTCAAAATGCATTAGATCAAAACCATACATACATTTTTTATTCAAATATCAACACTCATTCTTATGCACTGTAGAAACAAAAAAACTCTCAGTTATAAGAAACCACTTCTCAAATGGAGTTCTTTTTTCCAATTTAAAAAAAAAACTAAATATTAAAAAACATTGTTATAATTAAAGAAAATAGACAGTTTAGTCAACTCTTTTTCTATATAATCATAATCGTATAAAACAAAAGACTTACAGGGTTTGAGTTTTTATCCGAACATATAACCTAAAAACCTCAATCTCATAGGCAAGACAACAATTGGACAAAACTTTACAGGTATTATATGTTATAGTATAGTAGATAATCACAGGTATTTGGAATAAGAAATTACAACATAATCAGAGAACACAGGTTCATCTGGCATAACCTAAATGTAGAATAATATAGAAAATAAATATGAATGAATCAGTGGTAGTAATATTAATAATCAAAGAATCTGCCCACTACCGATATCAATACTAGGCGCATGGACATCTTTTACTTTATGAAGAATAAAACAACAGATTCTACTTATATCCCTAAGAATAATCTAGCCCTCTAAATACCTTAAAACTAAATATAGAAGATCTTCACAATTGGAGGTATGCCAATGCAAAACCAACCAAAATAAGTATGGTTGAAGGTGCAAAAATAACCCCAACACTTGTAAATTATCTTCTGCAGGAGCATGAGCAGGAGGTCCCATGCCTATTGAAGGAGAGGAGGCCGAAGGAGGACTTGGTGGAGATGTCGCTGAGGGCATCGTAGATGGGCTAGTTCTAGTTCCAGGGGCTAATTTAGTGAGTAACAACAAAATTCAAAAGCGTACCAAATTGAGTTGACAAGAACTGCCTTTTCATCATTCTTGCATTCACAACTTCGTTCTCTAATTGTGATTGCCCTAATACTTACAACTACTGACAAAATAGAGCAATATCCTTCACAGAGGTAGGAAAGGCATTAGAGTGATCAACACATAAATACTTGATCAAATTGCATGATCCTCCAATCACCATCTAAGACCCACCTCCATTCCACCAAGACATACTAGATACCTATGGGAGGAAGCTACCCTTTCTCATAATTGCACCCTCTTGTTTGTAGCTCATAGTTTGCATTGTCAAAGACCTCAAAAAAAGCCTATACGACTAACTTTTCTTTCACATGAGAACCAAAACTAATCTGCCTATCATAATTGGCAGTTACCCTTTAAATATCATCCCAAACTAACTTTTCTTGTTTGTAGCTCATAGTTTGCATTGTACTAGATACCTCCAAATGTATCATACAATACCACAAACAACCTTTACATAAATACAGAGGTCATGAAAATAGAGATGCATCCAAACCCACTACCCAAAACACCCTCTTAGAAATAATTGCCAAATTGCTTGGTTGTGGCAATTGCTTGGTTATGAATAAGATTTTTTTTGGTCTCAACTAATATGTTGGTCTAAATTACTACCATACCAACAATGTTCCCAAGCTAAGAAAATCTCATTAGGTCCACAGCTAATTCTATTGGTCTAAATTACTACCATAAGCACAATATTCCCTAGCTAATAAATCTCATTAAGTCCACAATTTATTATGTTAGTCTAAATTACTATCATATCAACAATGTTCTCGACCTAAAAATATCTCATAAGTCCATAGTTTATTTTGCTTCGTCTAAATTTCCCAACTGTACACTCATATCTGAAATCTAACTTAACCAGTTGAGAAAAACATACATCATAAACCCCACAAAACCACCATTAAAACCCATGATTCTAGTTTGACACAAAACAAAAAATCTATGGAATGCAATTGCAATGTTTAAAGAGATTGAGAAGAAGCCCCAAATAAATAATTGAGCATTTCATACTCACTTAGAAGCTCTAATTCTTTCTAGTTGCTATCAAGTTGTGGATAACAATTACAGATCATATCCATATTGAAGTTATTAAAACATTCCCCTGAGCTTGAAACATATCCAATGGTCGAGGTTACTTTTTCTCCCTTAACAGACAAATACATGCTAACCCCAAACACTAGATATCAAATATGCTGCAGATTTAACTTCCAATCCTCTTCATCATTCCACATAATGTGTTCCACAACATTTTTTTTAACTTGATAAAGTAAATTTCCACATTGTCAAAGTATTGAGACATTTTACTACATATAATCCTCGATAAATAGTAAAAATGGCATAATGTTGAGAGATCATTCAATATCAATGTTAAAAAATGAAACCACAAATTGGATTGCCAAATTTTTGTTGAGCCCTGTGCTTTGCACAATCTGAGAGCATTTTTTTTTATGACAAATCTAACATGGTACTGTGCATGACATCATCCATTTGTTCCTTAATAACATGTAAAATATTTGAGCCAATAACAATAAAAATAAATGAATTTTTTCCTAATTTTTGTTAAGAAATATGCAATTCAACTTTTAAAAAAATACAAATTTTTTGATATGTAAAAAATAATGCATTAATTTAAAATGAAAAGTTAAATAGAAAATTAAAGCAAATTAAAAGTTTTAATATACATTCTTGGACTAATAAATAGTTAAATGTTTCAAATAAATTGATATGATTAAAATAAATTAATAATTATTAAATCAAATAAATTAATTTAAAATTTTATATTATATATTAAAAAGTAATTGAATCAAATATATGCCATATTCACATTATAATTTGAATAGTAAAATGATATATATATATATATATATATATATATATATATATATATATATATATATATATATATATATATATATATATATATACTTAGACTTTGAGGTAAGTTTTATAGGCTATATTAAAACAATGTATTTATTAAAGTTAAATTTATATTATTATTTGATAAGTTATATGAAATCACAAGTTGTAAGTATATAAATAATAAATATAATAAAAAATTAAAATTTGAAATAAATAAATATTAAATGTTAAAAATAGATATAAAATAAAAAAATGTTAAAAAGAGATTTGGTGGGGGTAATTTAGTGTTGTAAGAATTGAGTATTAGAAGTGGGAGGTCTTAGGGTCCATTCTTTATGGTAACCATTTTTATAGTATCATTCTCACATTAAGTTTTAAAAGGTCAAGTAGTGAACTAGTTGGCTGGGTGTAGGTCAGTAGGTGGTTTGAACCCTCTTCATAACCAATTTTGTCAAAAACTATTACGTAACAAAAAATGTTACAAAAAAATTACAAAAATTTATAAAATATTAAAAATAATTGATAAAATTAATAATACAAGAATGATAAATAATGTCAATAAGAATTCATATCTATTCACCAATTAAATGTGAATTAAATTTTGAGTGAAATCCAATATAATTGATTATTTGTACATTATATTGTAAATACGATAGAATGTAAGTATTAGTTTGTGATTGGTCACTAATAATGGGTGTGATAGGTTAGGTTGTATTGAAATTTGTTTATAAATGATTTTGGATTTAGAAAATTCGTATTGTAAAAAAAATCTTATTTTTAAATGTTTTATGTTGATTTATAGAAAATAGATGTAATTAAATTTAGTTTGTAGACATGTAGGTAACATTACATGTGTCTTTTTTATAGTTTCCTGATTTTTTTTATGAATAATATTAAAATAAATGTTACAAATTAATAAAGTTTCAAAAAGTGTACCTTACAAAAATGATTGGGGAAATTGGGCATGCATAGTTGTTATGAAGTGTAAATATATTTGATTAGTTCAAAAAAGTTTTAATATTTCTCTAGATTTATGTAACAAGTTAATTGGAGCTATTGAGAGTGTGCTTCATATGAATGGATATGTAAGATGCTTGACTATTTTAGAATGAAGAAATTTGATAATTTGGGATTTGAGGGCTTTATTTAAGGGAAGGAAAGACATTAAAGTTTTAATAAAATATTCATAACATTAAAAAATTAATATTTAATAGTTTTGGTAGCTTTAAATTTTGTACTTATAATTTTATATTTATTATTGCTATTTTAATGATTAA
The DNA here is from genome assembly GCA_037957365.1 of Torreya grandis. Lineage (NCBI taxonomy): Eukaryota > Viridiplantae > Streptophyta > Pinopsida > Cupressales > Taxaceae > Torreya > Torreya grandis. The sequence goes on along the minus strand of JARHVA010000433.1, from coordinate 3,076,123 downwards.
ATAAATGTTATTACATTTTTCACTTTTCAAATGAGTTCATATTATTATATTAATATTAATAGAGGTTAATTTGTCAGACATTAATAAATTTTATTATACTTATCATTTTTTTAGTGTTAAACTTTATAATTGTTAAAATAATAAATCTTGTCAAATATTCTCATTAACTAATATTAAAAAAAATTACTTACCTAAATTTTAAACAATTTTTTGTTAAATTTTTATTAAAAAATTATTTTCTAAATTCAAATTTGAAAATATTTTATTATATTTATATATACTCTCATTGACATTAAGATTACTGAAATTTAGTATCAACGAATGTTAAGAGTACTATTTAAATCTTTTAATATATTCAATATTATAAGATATATTTATAATAATGGATTGATTAAATGCGTGCTCTTTTATTTTTTTTAAAATGTAATAATTTTTTTACATAAAATAGATAAGATTTTTTTAATAAATTTTTTATATTTATTATCATAATTAAAATATGTATTAAAATTTAAATTCGAAAAGAAGCTTACCTACTTTACCACTTAATTGATTATTTATAAATTTACAAACTTTTGAAAAACTATTAATACTAATAATATTAAATCTTCTTATTGAAGCTTAAAAAATTATTAAAATTTTATATATTAATATTTCCATTTCATTTCAAAATGGAGCAGGTCAAAAATAGCCCACCCACTTTAAGGATATCATGTTAGGCACCTAGAACAACAAACATGCTCTGATACCAACTGTTATGATCCTACTCTCCACAATAAGAGTATATATGATTACCTCTGTATTAGCAACTAAACATAAAATTTACCAGAATGATAAGTAACTAGAAATATGAAACAACACAGGAATATGAGACAATACCCATTTGTATTAATAATCACTCAGAAGAAAATACAATAAAGAAGATGCCACTTCTTCTTCCACCTCTAAGGCTTGCCACACCTCAAGGACTTCTTCCCTCTCTCTCTTACGGTCCCAACAATCAACTCAAATATAGAATTGATGTTCACCTCCACCAGTCAGTAACACGCTGCCAGTACACCAAGCACACAACCGTACTCCAAGTAGATCTCCCCGCTCTTTGCTGCCACTTGCAAATCACCAGACCTTACTCACCATTATATATCTCCAAACGTAGCCATGCACACCTGTTGACCAAGATCATACATATACGAAGAACCCTTCTGATTCTCCAAACCAACACCCACACTTGGTACTATGGAACTAGGAGGAACACACCATTGCTCTCTTCTCTCAGAAGGAGCTTATTTTGCTCTCTTACTCTCTAGCACTCATTTACAATACAACCCATGAGTCTATTATATAGTTCTCATGCATACAATAATTAGATATTCTTAATTACAATAATTAGACTCGCAACTCTAAGACTAAAATAAGTCTTCACATGCAAACTGCCTATCCAAAAATAGACTCTCCGAAATCTGCATGCAAACTGCATGCTCACACAGGTTGCCGATGTCGGCTCCTATATGACCAATGTCGGCCGACTAATAACCGACGTCAATTGCTTCTGCACTATACCATGACTGGCGTCGGTTGATCAGACTGACGTCAGTTTCCCTGCAACTCATTCTGCAACTCTCTGCAACCTCCACAACCTCCGTAACTCCTCCTGTTTGCATCTTGGTGAAGCTTTTAGTTCCACAACCTAACAATCTCCCACTTGGAGATAAACCACTGCAACTGTACCTATACCTGTACACCGTCTAATTTGTTCCTGGCTTGTATCCCTCTTCAAGCTCAATCCTGAAGACCAACCACCACACATCCTATGATGCTACACCTGTCATCCAAGTAACCTGCCACATCCAAACCTACAACTCCATGTAGTGAAGACCTTGATCCTGCATAATAAGAATCCCTGCTGCTAGTCCCTCTCAGATACCTGAGAATCCACTGAACTGCCCTCCAGTACTTCTTCCCCGAATTGGCTCCAGACTTTCTGACAACTCCCATTGCTTGGGAAAACTCAGGTCTACACTAGACCTCATGTGATTTCAAACACTATTCTAAGCTCAGCTTGAACTATCCAGCCCTTGGTGTGCTTATTGATTCTGCATCCTGCATCTTGAACCTCGCCAACACCTTCTTCACATTAGCTCCCACTGGAGACAAAAAATCAACATGTGATCTTCCATGTCTCTTATGCCCAAGAATTTCGCTGCTCCAAATTCTTTGTAACATACCTCCAAACTAACTTTACCTTTAGCTCAAAAACTCCCTGCATGTGTAACCCTACAACAAGTAACCACATAACAGTAACAGAATAATGTTGCGACCATTATCCAACCTGGTAAAGAAAAAACACAACGGTTACACTGACCTTGACTAAAGCCATGCTTAGTCATATCCCTGTCAAACCTCCATTGCCCTACAACTTACTCAAGACCATGTACCCTGGCCTTTTGTCTCACCTATCCATTCCCGCTCTTCTTCATCCTGAACATCCATTCGTCTCTCAGTGTTTTCTTCCCGCTGGCAACTCCACCAAAAACTCCTGTTTGGTTCTTCTCCAAGGACTCACACTCCTCATCCATGCCAAGCTCCCACTGTTTCTTGGATCTACCTGCTCTACTTCATTAATGACTTCCTGATTCTTGACCATCGGTGAGCAACAAGTAGTGTAAAGAAGAGAAATGACAAATTTGAGAACTTACTTACCCTTTCTACTTTATCCAGAACATCCTGTGCAACAACATCTGCAACACCTGCTCCTTCAAATCCTTCATGCTGATCTTCTACCAACCAATAATCTGACTTTACCTGCTCTTTCTTTCCATCAATCAGACCATTCATGCTATTCAGTTTCTCCATTCGTAGCTTACTTTCTTCTGCCATTGCTATACTCCCACTCAATTAGAAACCCCTGTGAGTACCCTGTAATCAACAAACACTAACCAGATCTGAAACCACCTATTAGTAACCCAACCAAAAGCTCTGATACCAATTGTTAGGCACCTAGCACAACAAACATGCTTTGATACCAACTGTTAGAATCCTACTCTCCACAATAAGAGTATATATGATTACCTCTGTATTAGCAACTAAACACGGAATTTCCCAGATTGATAAGTAACTAGAAATATGAAACAACACAGGAATATGAGAGACAATACCCAATTGTATTAATAATCACTTAGAAGAAAATACAATAAAGAAGATGCCACTTCTTCTTCCACCTCTAAGGCTTGCCACACCTCAAGGACTTCTTCCCTCTCTCTCTTATGGTCCCAACAATCAACTCAAATATAGAATTGATGTTCACTTCCATCAGTCAATAACACGCTACCAGTACACCAAGCACACAACCATACTCCAAGTAGATCTCCCCGCTCTTTATTGCCACCTGCAAATCACCAGACCTTACTCACCATTGTAGATCTCCAAACGTAGCCATGCACACCTACTGATCAAGATCATACATATATGAAGAACCCTTCTAATTCTCCAAACCAACACCCACACTTGGTACTATGGAACTAAGAGGAACACACCATTGCTCTCTTCTCTCAGAAGGAGCTTATTTTTCTCTCTTACTCTCTAGCACTCATTTACAATACAACCCATGAGTCTATTATATAGATCTCATGCATACAATAATTAGACATTCTTAATTACAATAATTAGACTCGCAACTCTAAGACTAAAATAAGTCTTCACATGCAAACTGCCTGTCCAAAAATAGACTCTCCGAAATCCGCATGCAAACTGCATGCTCACACAGGTTGCCGACGTCGGCTCCTATATGACCGATGTCATCTGACTAATAACCGACGTTGGTTGCTTCTGCACTGCACCATGACCGGCGTCGGTTGATCAGACTGACATCAATTTCCCTGCAACTCATTTTGCAACTCTCTGCAACCTCTGCAACCTCCGCAACCTCCGTAACTCCTCCTATTTGAATCCTGGTGAAGCTTTTAGCTCCACAACCTAACATATAATTTATAAATATAATTAATATATTTATTGAGATTTAAATGTGGGGCCAACAAAAGAGCCCACATCATTTACACTTCACTTTTTGGAACAATGTCATTTATTGTGGGACCCTTTTAAATTTAATCCAAACGCGTTGCATGGCATTTATGGTGGGACCCTTTTAAATTTAATTGCTTGAGATACAAACCCTCGATGAGAAAATGTTTAAAATTCTAATCTTAATTCCCATATAATATTGGGAAAATAGTGTAAATAAATTGATTTGTTTTTTATTGGTTAGTTTTTTTTTTTAAAAAAAAAAAATTGATTTAGGTTAACATTTTTGAAGTTAGAGTTATAAATACGATAAACATTTTTTATTAGAGCTATGAATCGATATAAAATATAATCGAGAGTTCAGTTTTTGTAATAAAAAAAAAGAAAATGAAACTAAAAAGCAAGTATAAAAGTGAACATCCACTTCCTACGAAGGGATCACACGAATAAAAGAAGAAGAAAAATAGAGGAGAAAATGCCAAACAACAGTGGAAAAACAGCTAAGGGAAAAGAAGTAGAAATAACAAGGCTTCTGCCAAACATCAATAGGGTCAACAAGACATAAAACCAAACAGGAGCCAAATAAAAGAGCCCAAAAATGAGAACAAATAAAACCTTGCAAACCAAGGCCTACCAGCCACACATCCCGAAGGGCTTATCTACAAGCTAAGGTTATCCATCTCCCATGCCTAGAGAGGAGATCCTCCAAGGTCCATTAAGAGCCATTGTTGATTAGAGAGACCGCTTCCACCCTTAGCAACTCTGTGTCCGATCTACACCATTTGTTCTTTAAGGAAACACCCACATCACTAAGTTTTTTGGAAGCCTTGGGGGGAGACCAAGAAGCAACCCCCCTAACATAGAGATCGACTCATCCTTCAAGACAACCTCTGTAGGGATAGGGAGGGGCCTAGGTGGGGGAGAGGGAATCATGACAAGCTGAGGGAAAAAGGAAGGGGCAGGAAGCTCAACCCTAGGATAGCCCTCAAAAACACTCTTCTTTGCATGAGAACCTAGGTGAAAGTAAGGGGAGTGGTAGAAATTTTTGTGGTTATGCCATGAGAAGTCTTGGTTAGGGGTCCCTCCTTTCTTCCAAACTTGTTGAAGACACTGACGAGGCTTAGAAGGACACCTGAAGATGCAATGGCTCAACACGTGGCAATGAAAGCAATGAAAAGGGAGGCCTTCAAAGTGGAGATGTTGAGTCCAGGAACCATGCGAGGAGCGCAATTTAACTGAAAAGGAGATCAGTTTAGAGAGATCAATGTACACACAAATTCAGAGAAAGTTGGGTCCTCAAGATGCTTCATCAATTGTTGATCTTAAATAAGTTAAGGTGAATTTATCTTTTTTTTTTGCTTTTGATTTTTAAATATTAGTTCACACGTTAATAACATCATAATTTGAATTCAATTATCTATAAATATATAAATATCATTATTCATTTAAACATTTAAAAATGTAAGAGTTCTATCATTTATCTAGAAGCGCATAATAACAATCCAATAATAATTGGAACACTTATTAATATCTAAAACTAAAATTTTACTTTGGAACACTTTTTCCTCACAACTAGGCTTCTATATATATTAAACAATTTACATTTCAAAAATTATTTCGTTTATGAAATTTACTTTTTTTCAACATCACACTTCCCATCTTTAGGGGGGTGACACACTAACAACTAGTTAGTGAATACTAGTCACTAACTGCTAACAAAGGTCCCTAAAATCATTTTATACCCTTAAACTCTTTTGATATCACTAATACATTGGAGCCATTATAGGACAAGAAATAAATCAGACCTATTAAAGGTACATCAATGTTACAGTGCACATATCTCAAAGTGAGGAAAACAAAAGATTATAAGGGGAACTTAGTCATCAATTTATTTTGAAGTTGTTTGTCACTTGATACAAGCACTTAGGTACCCTCAACACATGTTAATTAGGTACAATTTTTGTGGTGATGTTGCTAATTTCTAGAAGCGTGTTTTCAAGTTTAGATTTAAGCGAAAGTTTTATATCGTTAATTTATTTAAGCCCAACTTCAAAACCCTATGTGTTTGTCTTACTAGTTGATTTGAAAAATTAGGTAAGCAACTTTATCTATATTTATTGTATTTATTATTGTCTAATTAAATTTAACTCGTTTATTAATACATGCCTAAGATACTTATGACAAGAGGCATAACTTATAGTGGCAGCAATATGGGGAAGACTCTAATATCGTGCTCATGAAAGGAAAAATCCGTCTGACATTATTTTAGCACATCCACTTTTGATTACGAATAAAATCATCATGAAAAAAAGGAGTAGACTAAGGGATATACACCATTCTTTAGGGGGTTAAATTCTTAATTTTTGTCACATCCACTTTTGTAAAAATAAATTTTATGGGCGGACACTTTAAAGTTAATTAAATAGTAGTGTATGTTGCTAAGGTCAGAGTCATGGGTGGCCTTATAAAATCCATCACCATAATTGGGAGCAAGTTTTAACAATGTTGTATTCAAATTTTAAACTGTGTGATGGGCATGATTGCAAAGGTGGACCAACCTCTAACTTTGGTTAAAAAACCAAGAGTTAATATCTTCAAATGGTGGAACTCTCATCAAACTTCATTTGTCTAACCCAAAGGCCTTTGTGATGCTACTAAAAGACCTAATTTAGAATTTGCAAATTTGCCTTGTAGAATAAGATGAGCAGTTTGCTTAATTTTACATTTGTTCCAATTATAATTCCTTGTAAACCTCCCTAAGGAGGAGTTAAAGCTATTTCCTTTCTTATGCAATTATTATTTATCATATTATTAATGTATATCACAACTATGATATTAAGTTATTGGTTCTGTTAATTTATTGTTATAAAATCTAAATGTATGATTAATATAATAGTTTTTTTTTAGAATATTAATATGTTTTGACATATAATGTTTTGTGAATATTAATATATTCTTTGTTTATTTTTATTTTTTTAATAGCATATCTAGATTCTAATGATGATGTAACAAAATTTTAAGGTTTCACTATTCAAATGTTCTAAAATCTTAAAATTTTACATTTTTGTGTTTATTGTGACGATTTATATGTTGGGTTTATGTGAAAGTTTAAAAATTATTCGTTAAGTGTATATATCATCTTTTTAGTGTTAAGGTGTGTTCACATTATAAATTTGTAATAACGTTATTATTGTTAGATAAACAATACTACGCTAATAGTTATTTGATATATTATTGTTATTATGCATAACAATAATATACGAGGTGATTTGATTTAGTTAGTTGGATGTTAGATTGAGTTATTATAAAGAGATAAGGAGATTTTGGTAGAGATATGATCTCCTCAATTACAAGAAATAGTTTTCCTATATATTTGTAATGTCCCATATGAAATATAGTATAGTGTGAGATTATTATTGTGTTTGAAATATATATTCTGGTGTTTTACTTCCTCTGTGTAGCTCTAATTTTCCTAATATCTGGTATTAGAGTAGGAAATTTCTAAGAATGGCATGTTAGTCTATAAAGGGGCAACTCACTTCATTGCCCCAAGGGATATAAATCCATTTGCAAAGCAATAAGACTTGGGTTATTATTTGTTTAGTTTTGTAGTTAAAAGTGAATTAGTATATCTTTGTTGTTCTGAGTGATAATAGTTTTGCCTGAAATTATTAGCAAGAATAGGGAGAACAAGTTTCAGCCATAGATGGTGATAAATATGCTATAAAGTTCTGGAAATATATTTACATTCATCTATGCTATACAAGCATCAATCTTGGTCTCCAAAAAACTCAAGTTTTTTTTGCCTGTATGCATTAAGATACCCAAGTGAAATTTTGAAAGGTGTAGTCTCTATTTGCCTTTTCATATTTGGCTAGGATCAAATACTGTGGATTTAAGTTTGTATTCAAGTAGTGAGAATTATGGAAAATTTGTATCATGAGTCACTTTATAGAATTCAACGAAGTGCTATCGACCTTAGTGTTATGTTGGTAACAGGGATTGTCCAATCCAAGAATCATTTTTGACAATTGCATTTTTTGATCTCATCATGCACTAAATGATTTTGCATTATTTCTAGCTAATGTGTTGAAGATCTAATTTCAAGGTATATGTGCAAAGCAATCTTTATCAGATTAGCGTACCTATTACAAGATGTTTTCTTTCCATTCACAGTCCTGATATTTGCATTCATTAAAAGGCTCTTTTATTTCACGGTGCCACATCAATGCTTCTACTCAATGCTTTCTTTTGCATTTTATGGGTGCTATCATTTGTTCAAAATTCATACACCACACACATGACATGTTAAGATGACTCCTGAGCATGCCCGAAAATGTCCTGGGCCCATCCGTACTGGCCCCTGTAGCAAGCCTCGTTGTTGCCTAGGTCAAGGCAGGGCCTCCATGAGCATGCACAAATTTTTAAATTAAAGTGCAGTTAATTTTCCTGTCAATTCATTCTTAAGCTAAATTAAATTATTAATTTAATACAATCCCACCAAAATTGTCCTTGGTGGTATATGCTACCATAAATATTAAATAAAATACTACAGAGAATAAAACACAATAGGAAAGAAAATTTGGGGGAGTAAAAAATCAGAAGTCCTACACAAGCAAGTTTTTTAATTTTTGAATTAATCTTTTTAAACATATTGTATTTTGGTTAATAAAATTATTAAATAATAGGTAAATAAATATTTTATTAAAATATTTAAAAAAGAAAAATATTTTTTAGTAAATTATCTAAATTTTATTTTTTTATCAGATTTGTAATTTAGCAATGGATAGAGAACCGTTTTACAAAAGACATTCAAGTCTATATTCACCTCTTCAATCACAAGGTTTTAAATCTATTTTTAAAAAAATAAAAATTATACAAGTTCTTCAAATCAAGATGAAAATTATTATTTTTATTCACAAGAAAATTTCAGAGATAAAATGAAATTTGGGGAAAATATTTCACATTTAGAAATAAATATAAATATTGTCCCTAATAATGTTCATGATGTGGAGGATAATTACACTATGTCTGGTCATGATATTGATTTGAACCATGGAATTCATAGTTTTATTGGGAAAGATTGTGAAGGTGAGAAAATTGTCCCAGCAACTCAAGCATTTGAGAATGATATTAATAGTGATAAAGATTCAACTAAAGAACACAAAGAGGAGCTTTGGCCAAAAATAATAGTGTAAACTTTAATTTTAAAATTTGAAGAAGTATATATATATTTAAATCAAGGAAATATAGGTAACGAGCATTGATAAAAGTGGCAAATACTGTAAACATATAATGACGAACATATTTATGGGTGTTCAATGTAAGTACAAGTGGAACAAATTGAAAAAGATATTCAAGAAAGATAAACAAATAGAAAATACTACAAGGGGGAAGCCATTTTCGTGGACTTTCTATAAAGATATGGATTGCATTATAAGGAGCACTCATAAGATGATTAGTCTTATGAATGGTTTTGTTGGAAATGAATGGGTCAATACTTCCAATACACCAAAAAATGTCATGAAAGATAAATCCCTTGAAGAAAATCTATTTGTAAATATTGAAGATCAAACAACAAATGAAGAAACCCAATTGAACAAGACTAGAATTAAAGGCAAGCGTACAAAAAGAAAAAGAGTTCCTCATGAAGATTTTGGAGAAATAATAGAGAATTTTTTTTTGCATTTCACTTAAACAATGAAATAAATCGAGAAAGGACAAGTACAACTTGAGATTGCAAAGATGGAACAAGAGAGAAATATTGGATGTGCAACTCCAAATTGCAAAGCTTTTTATCAAGTAAATCTTAATATTTTACTTCTTGCAAAAAAATGAAAAAAATGAATACCTACTAATTACTTTAATTTATAATCTATTGTAAAACTATTATTTTTAAGTAATAATAGTTATACTCAAACATTTCAATAGTATAAAAAACAATTTGAAGTTAACCTACAATAAGATAAGATTAAGAGTAAGCATAGAGTTTGGTTATAATTTCATACTTTATAAAGAAAAAAGTTTATGATTTATATAAATCACTTAAGGATAGAAAGATAGTATGGCATCATAACCTATTCTTCTAATGAGTTCATAAAATGTGTTATTTATTATATGAATTAAAAGTTGATGTTAGAACATAATAAGTTTACTAAGTGTTATGGTGCCAACCAAAAATAAAAAGTAATGTCATGAATAATATATTTTTTTATACATCACATAAGGGTGACAAAATAAACAATGCTCTCACACATATAAAACTATTCTATTTATCTTATGTAGATAAATGCATAAGATATTAACACTAAAATATCTTCAATTCCCTAAACTAGCATTATGTTGTATTTCCCATTCATGGAACATAATATCTCTTTGTGCTTTACCCTGAGCTCTCTCCATATCTTGATTATGAGTCTCAAATTTAGAATTTGGATGTGGATCTCTGGTTCATCTTTAGGCATCTTTTGTAAGAAATTATTGATTATGCAACATCCCACAATAATCTTGGGCACTTTGTCCAACTCCACACCTACATCACTAAGAATTCTCCATTTAATTTTGAGTAAGCTAAATACATTCTCAATTTTTACATGCCCTTTAGATAAGTATTTGTCAAAAAAGGTATGTAATGGAGACAAATTGCTTTTGAATGGCTTTAACAAGTATGGGTATATTGGATAGGCAGAGTCTCCAATTAATTGTGGATAGATATTGCTTCCTTCAATTTGAATTGTTGGTGCTACTAATACTTCTCTTTTTTGCATTCTTTTTTATTGCAGAACAATTTCAATGATCAACATCATAAGTACCGTCAGGAGCATTGACATAAACATTCTAAAATATTTTTTGAGCATCACATATTCCTTGTAGCAAAACACTATAGAAATGATGCCTATTTATATAGTTCATAGGAGTATGATGTTTTAATAGATGATATGATAATTTAATATGAGTGTCATCAACTGCACCACATATTGTAAGAAGTAGAGTCAAATTTTGAAAATCACATATAATGTTTTGCAATGTACTTCCTGATGGAACACTTATATATTGATTTATACATTTTGGATGATTATATTAATTATAACCATAGTGTATTTTCTCACTATTTATTCTCCCTCACAATACAATTCTACCATTCCATGTGTAGTGGTCCCTTGGGCAAGACGATGCAAAACTAAATATAGTGATTTTTTTGATAGTATTGGTTTTCTAACAAACTGAATTGTATTGGTGCTTGGCATATGTGGTTGTAATTTTAACAAAAGCAAATCAAATAGAGGAAAAGGCATTCTATAATGGGGACGGTATAAAACATCAAAATAATAGGGTTGTTCTTCCCATATTTCTTGTTGAATTAAATTCCAAAATGTATTTTTTCTTAGAAATTTCCACCATTCTCTATATGACTACATGCATAATGATTCTTTTTCTATATATATCAGCATCAATTGCATAAAGTAATAGAAAAAAATGTTTGATAAATCTAATGCATTTGAAGTATTTTAAGAAGAAGAATATCTCAATGTTTCTCTAAATAAATCTAGCCATAATATGGCAAATTTTGGATCCATATTAGGTGATTGAAAAAATATTTTTTCTGCAATCAAAATTTAATATGTCTAGTTATTTATATTTATATGAAATATTATTTTATTTTTCAAACAAAATTAGAGTAAATAAAATAATTTAACTCTATTAAATCTTGTTTATATAACATTTATGTTAAAAATTTACCTTAGCAACAGTCACCAGTTAATGGAAGATACAACAATAAAAAATATGTGAATTGTTTGCAGTGCATCAGAGAATAGATGATCTATTTTTATGACAAAATAAATATTGTCTTATCATTTTTAATGCCCTGGGTTCAAAATTCTTGGTGCAAATAGGGAGCATGCATTCTTAATTCCCCCATATACAGGCTCCATAGTAAAAAAGCCCGCTGACATGATCTTAGGCATGCTCCAAGTTGTGCATGTTGTAAGTCTTGTGCATGGCATTTCAATACCAAAATGGTCTTCTCTTCACATTGATTACAATGCATGGTCAAATCACCTAGCCATCAATCCAAGATCACACATCGTCCGAATGCCAAATCCACCTTGTGAGTCACGATTTTCCAAAAATGATATTTTGTTTAATGCTTTGATCCATAAAGTTTTTGTTTTTTAGTTTTAGATTTTCAATAGTCAAAGTACGAGTTGAGTCAATTCATTCAATAGGATTTTGTTATTAGTTTTGTAATTAATGGGTTAGTGCAATACTTTTTAATAATTTTGGTTTAGTTATTATTGATCTATGCGTTGTAATGTTTAAATCTTATTTTAGAGTCAGTCCAAATGTTTCATATCATTTTGTCTCTAGTTAGAGTCATTTTAATTTGTGTTATTTTGTGTCACAAGGGTTAATATAGTTTGAATATTTTATTTGGTCCACATTAATAATATATATATTTTGTATATAGTTTTAATAGTCATATTTATTTTTTATGTCTTTTATTTTCAATATAGAGTATGTCCATCCAAAATCCAAAGTGTCAAAGATATTTTTTTGTCAAAGAGTCAAGTCAAAAAATTCTAAGTGTCTATATGTCAAAAAAGTAAAAGTCATTTAGGCTTAGGTGTCAGTCATATAGATTCATTATTAAAAAATTTAAAATATAAAAATATTTATTCTATGGAAGTATTTTTGCTTGTATGCGACATCCATATTGTTGGGGGGTTTTTCCTCAAAATATTAATGCATTTGAGCTTCATCGATGCTTTTACTGAGTAACTTTCACCTACTGGAGGATGGATAAAATGAAAGTTGGAGGTTTAAGAGCCTCTCATCAGTCACCAATGATGGGGCCTAGATGATTTGGTGACATTTCTATGTGGTGTGTCATTTTCAGCTTTGTGTGTTTGAATAAGAACAAAAGAGCATTCCTATTCATATGTGTGGTTGTTTTTCTTTTTTTTAGTGTGGTGTGTTTTGCACAAAATTAGTTAATGCCAAGGATAGTTTTTCAATGGTAGTGGAAATTTTCTATGTTGTTTTTGTTTGGGTAATAACAAACATTAACAGAGGCTACATATGATGACAATAAGGATTTATTCCTCATGATATTTCATTTTCTAAGTATTGTATGTGTTTTCATTTCCCTAATGGATTAGAGAAAGGGAATGTGTAGATATAATAGAATGTGGAAATACTTATATAGGAGGGCAGCTAACTACATAAATCCTCTAACAATAGAGATCCAATGACTATCTTACTTCTTTATGGAGATGATTGACCACTGAAACATCCATTGCATTCACATGGAGTAAATGCAGGATGTGTTCTTTACATAGTAGTGGTCATGTGCATGAAGATCCAGATAGTAAGATTCAAACAATAATATGCAAACTTAAAAGTATGCGTTGTCATATGATTCTATTTAGGCCAGTTCTTGAAGATATATATTCTCCCCACATTCACATTAAGGGGATGTATAAAAATATTAATAATGTTTACAAGGAGGTGTATATTGAGATGTGTTCACATTATTAATTTGTAATAACGTAATTATTGTTAAATAAATAATATTACATTAATAGTTGTTTGGTATATTATTGTTATTATGCATAAAAATAATATACGAGGTGATTTGATTTAGTTATTTGGTTGTTATAATGATTTATTATAGAGAGATACAAAGATTTTGGTGGGGATATGATCTCCCCAATTATAGGAAAGAGTTTTCCTATATATTTGTAATGTCATGTATGAAATATCTAGTATAGTGTGAGATTATTATTGTGTTTGAAATATATATTATGGTGTTCAACTTCCTCTATGTAACTCTAATTTTCCCAATATTTAGGGCCAAAAATAATTAGAGTTGAAAGAGTAATAAAGAAATAAGTGAAAAATTAGTGTTTTCCTATTTGGGTTTGACTATGGGATAAACACATAGATAAGGGCATGAAGCCAACAAATGAAAAACTATTTTTTAAATGTTATCATGATATCCTCTATAAGTGATGATTTTAAAGGGTCAAAAGTCCTTAAATGGGAATAAGGAAATTGTTATTGTTTCCTTGTCAAACTTAGCACTAATAAAAAAAGTTGACATATGAGCTAAGCCCTAAAGAGGGGAATGTGTGAAGAAATTTAGTTTAGGTCGTTGGGTTAATAACCTTTTAAATTTGATGGGTTAAACCCATAATAAGAGTGGAAGGGTACAAAATGTAAGAGTTTTTCTTCAACTTGTTCCTCTTAGGGGTGTGTAAATATCCAACTTAAGCTCACAAGTTTGAAAAGGAAAATGGAACTCATTGATTACACACCATAAGGGTTCTTAAAAGGGTGGTGTAAATTTGTAAGGCTGATAAGTGCAAAATCAATAAAAACCATTCTTCAACTTATTACTTCTAGGCAAGCAAAAGAACAAGGCTACATCTATATATCTAACAAAGGGCATAATTGTGAAAACTAATATCTCACCATTATGGGTTTAACATCAACAAAATGGAAGACCTAAAGGCAAATGAATAAAAATAGATAGGCTAATGAAAGGCATATTTTTCCCTATAAGCTTAATCTTACATTATTTGAATCAATAGAGGCATATAAATGAAAAGATTAGCACATACCAAATTTTCTTCTTGGATCTTTGTCACTAAAGAAATAATTCTACCACACCTAAATGCAAAACGCTGAAGAAGACTATAATTATAGAAATGTTTCTTCGTTATAACATTCATATAAAAGGGCTAGGTATCATTAACATATAAAAATAACAAATAGGGAACTTAATTGATCCATTTAAAGTTATTGAACTTTATGCATTCTTTTGAGTTGAGTTGCAATTAAGATCATTTATCAAAGCATTTTTGAAGTGTTAAAATTTTAAAGCAACCCAAAAGAAATTCTAAGAAAGGACAAGTTTCAAATCAAGTAACTCATTAAAAAAATTGTAGTTTTTGAGTAATAAATTTATCTCATTCTCCATTTATATCTTCATTCAATAATAGAATCATCTTATAATACATAAATGAAAGGGACTTAGAGGAAATTAAATGAATTCAAAGCATATAATGAAACTTCAAGACTTCAACATAATTAGTATCTCAAGGGCATGTAAAGATAGCCCCAATTAAAAAATAAAAATGAAAGATATGAGATTTTTATTAAGATGTTACAACAAACTAGAGAGAAACCATTTTTCATTTAATGTACCCAAGAAATTTTCTCTTTAATGCATGGATTATGGGTAGGCATGGTAGACAAGACCATAATGTGTGGAAGTATGACTTGAGAATGATCACAATACTCAATTGTTTTGAAAAAACCTAACATCATTTTGTGGATGTCTGAGCATTATGATGAACAACACAAGGTGGTAAGGAATTCACTATCAAAATAACTAATCTTAGTATAGATTAAATAAAAATATAATGTAAGTGATGCTGTGATAATATTCAAACATTCATGTAGTCTAGATTATATTTGTTAGGATGTTATTCTATTTAAAGTTTGTAAACATCTATAAAATAGGAGGTTTGTAGTGATAAATAACTTTAATAGTCTAAAATATAGTGGCTAAATTAGTCTCATATGTTTGTATAAATATGCAAGGAAGCTAATACACTTTCTAATAATGTAAACTCTTATTTTTCCCAAACTTTGGTAATAGAGCAAACCTTGGGAGGGAAAAGTTACATAGAAGATATCCATATCACTCTCAATATCACTTTCAGAGTAAGATTATATTAGTGAATAGATTAGAGAGAGATTAAGAATAATTTGAAAGGATCTCCAAAAATCTCCATTATTTTTTCTATGCATATTTCAAACAAGAGATTTTCTCTTATTTATTTGTAAATCTTCTAACAAAGATATGGAAGTTGTTTTGTTGAAAGAGATTTTAAAGGAGCGGAAACCTATATTGATGTGTTATTCAAAAGAGAGAGCATAAGAAATCAGTGCCACACTAATAAAACAACATCCAGGTAGTACTAAAAGCACACATAAAAATGAATGGCACTCATTTTATTTGGAGAGGAGGCACAACCCACTAACTTATGTAACATCATCAAGGAATAGGCACAACCAACATAAGCAAATATGAAAGGTGCAACTTGATTTGGAGCAACAAAATATTTTTAAAATAAATTAACAACCTTGATCATTGCCATATTCTAAAAGAAGTGGAGCAACATAAAAGGCATCACATAGTTTATACAACCCCTTCAAGGAGTGCAATAGTATTAATGTTCATTAAACAACACATACATATACATACATGTGTGTGTAATTTTTCTTCTATTATACAGTTTTTATAATATTTATATTTTATAAAAATTGAGGTCTACCTTATTATTTTTTATTTTATGAAGTTTTATTTTTTAATCCATTAAAATTAAATTTTTAACAAATTTCAAAAATTACTTGAATGAAATAAATTCAATATATTTTAGACTGTGAAGACCCAGAAGCACAATTTTTTATGTAAGTTTTTCATTTCATTATCAAACATCCCTAATAATAATTTTTCTACAAATACTATATTTTGTTAAAATTTAATTATTTTTCTAAACATATGCCTAGAATCATAAAATATTGACATCTAGAGCTTCGAGATTATAAGGATAACTAAAATATTGATATAAAAAAGTATTTAAACAATTTTTGTATTTCTCCTATGGTACTCCAAAATATTTTTTTATCAAAATAAGGTGATTATCTATGTGCAAACCCTGAAAACCAAACACGCAAACCATTCACCTAGAAGTTATAAAATGTCTTGGATACTAGGCATAGTTTTCTAAGCATAAGTGTGAAAAACTTTCTTCTTAAATAGTGTAAATACTCAAATTTGGTCATGAATACTTCATAATTTCAATTTCAGTTGACATTTACCTTACTTGACTTGAGCCCTTAAATTGGTCTTATTTTTCCACCTCACTCTATCCTAACTACTTGTACCAACCCATCTCTTCTAAATTATATTTTACACCTAAAAAAATATGATTAATTAATAAAATGCCCTTTAAGCATCTATATAGAAATTTCAAAATCTTAAGATCAAGTGTTACCCTTCTCAGGTTAGAATCGACTTACACGGTCGAGATCGCCTTTCAATCCAAAATTTTAGGGTTGATCTTTCCATTTACCTGATAACAATTATTTTTCAATGTAAAACCCTTATAAGTTTTTCCATATTTTTAGGAAAGGTATGATGAGGTTTTGCCCATTACTATTGTTAAAAATATCCATTTAATCCACTTATTGTACTACTTGGCAATTCTTCTATTTGGGCACACATATATTATCGTACACTGAGCAAACCTTTCCTATTCTTTCCAATTTTTATTATTTTTGCTTGAAACAGGTCTTAGATAAGTCATGAGCCTATTATATCTGAGTCAAACAAAGCATTATTAAGTATTCAAACTATATGTAGATACATGTAACAAAGAATCACTATCACTCTAAACACTCTAGGTGAAAAATTGTGTAGACTTGATTTCCCTCTTTGGAGTACTTTGGACACATACACATAATTTAATCATCATGGGGGTGATTGGAGTTAACTTATCCCATTACAATCCCCCTCTCTTTTTGTATATTTTTAGTATCACAAGCCCTATCAAGGTTTCAACCTTGAAGAGGTCATTTGTTGGTCATATACAGATAACAAAAAGTATAAATTCTATAAACATTGATATTTTAGGCATATGCAGTTGATTGTACCACCAATTTTTAATTTTCCCACATAGTTCAAGATCGACCCATAAAGTTAAAAAGTGATAGTCGATTTGTTTGTTTTTAGTTGGTTTTGACCCAAAGTAATGAAAGTATTTTCATATGTAAGCACATAATTAGATTATTTCCAACCATTATTTTATCACACATAATCAACTTAGAAATATTAATAAGTTAAGTCTTTTTTTTATAGATAGTTTATTCCATTCATTCAATCTTTGTCTACTTCAGTAATATACTCTCATTTTGCTAGTTATAAATCATTTACAATATTTTATACCCTTCATTTCATTTTATCTTAGTTATATTTAATATCCTAATTAATTATAAAATATGATAAAACATATTGGTGAACCCATAAATTTTATTCAAACATTTCTTAAATTTTTTATATTATGGTTAATATAAATTTATGAACATCTAACACTATTTTTTTTTTTTTTTACTTTGGATTTAATATCTGACACAAATTTAACCTTGTTTTAACCTTAGATTCAATATCTGACATTGAAATCATTTTATTTTCATCTTGGATTTGATATCCAACACTGAAAGCACTTTCTCTTGACCTTGGATTTTTAAGGGAATTTAATAATCTCCAAACATAAAAAAATCATTTTTCTAGGACCCAAATTTTAGCTTTTTGTTGCTTGATTCTCAACTTGCAAAGTATATATAGCTAGAATTCATGAACACACTATCTATTTTTTTATTCAAGCTTTCTTAATTTTCATTACATGTTGTCATCCATTAATAAGGAACATCATTAACAATCATATAGTAAAACAAATCTAATCTAATAAGGAAAAAATAATTAATGAATAATTATAATCCTTATCCACCTCCTACTATTGCAACATCCAATCCATTTTTTAATAGTAATGCACACCCTCTATATGGGATTATTATGACCATATAAAATGACAAGGCCTATGAATCTGAATTTAATAAGTAAAATACATTTTATCGTATTGATGCAAAGAAATTTAGTGAACATCTTGATGCCCATCTAGATGAAATTGAATCTTTGATATTTTTAGCTTAACAAGAACAAAAGATACATGCTCACGCTAGCACATATGAAGTAAAAAATGAATCCATTATAAATTTAGATCAAATTCTTATAAACCCTACCATAAGTGTTGTTACCTCTATTATTGACACTACCATTATGTTTGTGCCTTTATTTTTGATAGAAATGCATGGGTTCCAACATATATCTATGCCCATGCCTAACCAAATAACTCATATTAAATCCTTGATAGTTATGCATAACACATCACCTCCCTTTCCTACTTCACAATCCATAGTGTAAACTATTTCAACTTTGCATGCTAAGGCATTGTAGTTAGAGCAAGGTCTACCAAAATCTAGTGATTAAATGGATTCACGATCCTTTCTTCATAATCCATTACCACATGAGATTGCATCATGTCCTTTCCTCACAATATTTTTAGCTCCTAAACATCCATTATATGAAGGTAAAGGAGATCTAGACCAACACCTTCGATCTTTTCATGTGGCATGTTTGGACTATGCTTTCATTGACAAGTCACCGACTAAGTTTTTTCCTAAAAGTGTAAAATACTATGCCTTGTGTTGGTTTTAATATTTTCCTATCTAATCAATCAAATCATTCAACCCATTATTAGATAAATTTCTCAAGCATTTTACCATCATCATTGAGGAAAATCTCTCTTATTTGAAAATTACTAAACTTAAGCAAGGAATGAATGAGCCTATCAGTGACTATGTACATCATTACAAGACCATGCTTTCTAAAATGACTAACACCTTGAAAAATAATGAATTAATAGATATATTCAAACAAAGTTTACTAGAACCTTTGCATGAGTCAATCATTTTTAAGAAATTCGTATCACTTGAGGAACTTTGTCTTACAATAATAGAAAGAAAATTCAGACTTCTCACTTTGAACAAGATCAAATATGCACTTGCATCTACTTCAACTTCCATAATGAAGTTTCAAAGCAAATCCTATTATTAAAATTAAACCAATATATTATAAATCTAATGTAGTTAGTGTAAAATTTGGTTTCCTTAGTTTTGTGACTTGCCCAACAAGAAGTGAGGCAAACTCACCAATAGTTGGAAATATCACCTTCAAGAATGGTGATTCTCCTTTGCATTTGAGAGGGGCAATTCCCTCATATGATATGAATAATTTGATGTTTTTTTTTACTTTTACCTAAAATCATAAAAATAAATAAAACATAAATTAAAATGAGAAAGGAGGAGAAAGTCACATCAGGATAAAAATAGAGAGTCACTGGGATAACTTGAGAGTAAATAACAAAAATGGAATCCTTCCTCTCCCAAAAAAATGAACATAGGAACATAAAGGGTTTGAGGAACAATAAGAGATGCCTAGAAGCATAGAATCTCCTCAAAAACTAGATGACACACACTTGGTACAAAGTTTCCTTGAGATAAAATATATATAAACTCAGGGACATCAAGAAATCTCATACATGGGATTTTCAACACAAAGTTTGGAAACATCACAGGTTGCACATAATTATGAAGATGAAAATTTTTAATACAACCTTCATCTAAAAATAAAAACTCAAATTTCATAAACAAAGGAAATTAAGTCTACAAATACCCAAGAACAATCTCACCCGCTTGCTTGTATTTCATTGCCCCAAACTAGAAATTACATGGCTCCACACTAAGTTACAACTAGCTCTCTCCAAGAGCTTACAATAAAGAATACCTCTTACAAAATTCATTTTTATTTCTTTTGTACAATCTTTTCCTTCACTTGGAAGATGAAAAGCCATTCCTTTGCCTCTCTTTTGATTTTATTTTTATTTAGGCAAATTTACAATATTAAAATGGAATTTTTAATTTATATCTACACACAATATTAATTCCAAAAAGAATTAATCTATCAAATGACCAAAAACAAATAGTTATTTAATGACTTTAATTAACATTAATTATAAAATAATTAATAACATAATTAAGTCATTTAATTTCCCATTGAGCCCACAAAATCAAATCTACAAATTACTCCATGTGGGTCAGTCGTAAAGGTTGCCTTGTCTATTTGGGCTAAAGGGTCCCATAAAATATTTTAGAAAATAAGACAATAGAAAAAATGACAAAAAAATAATAAAAGTGTTTTGGACTGCCAAATTTCACTACAACAAATGCAAAGATCATAGTCAATGCTATATCTTAATATTCAAACAAGCTTGTTTTAGTAGATAATCTAAGAAGTAAATTATGTATATTACACAACAGCCTCATAAATTGCTACCAAATTTACTCGAGTGAAATCTCTTTACTCTACCTCCACCACTATAGGTTAACATGATTAGAACTCAAATTAAATCACTAGATATCAATGGATACTTTTATTAGCTTAGATGAAATGGAAACTCTACTAATATATTTTTCAAGCTCAAACACCACATTCAAGACATTATTGATAATAATTTCAATGAGTTAAACATTTATATAGAGGAAACCAAGCCACAACAAAATGAAAATGCTAAGTTGAATATTTTTAGTGAGCCATTCCAAAACCATGAGACAAATTACAAGGATAATTTAGCATTGCATTATAATTATAATGCACAACCACCAACTGAGACATATGATCATCCATTAGATGTAATTATCTATATAGTTATTCAAATCTCCCAACCATGTTTTATGATCACCTTTGATGATAGTGAGATAGTGGATGATGATTTTGATTTCCATGCCTTATGTATATGAGTATACTTTGATCAATAACCCATACATAGTGTATTAGTCAATAATAGATCAAGTGAGAATGCATATATAATGACATTACTCAATTCATCTAGTTACACACAACATGATGTATAAGACACATCTAAAAGTGTTAAAACATTCGATGGAAAATAATAAACTACTTTGAGACACATTGTGTTACCTCTTCATATGGTTCATACTATATTATCCACTTAATTTATATTTATACCATAGAATTAGGTATTTGACATGATATTATGATGCCTGTGGTTACAAAATATTTGTGTTATACCTTCCATGATACATAGATGCCTAAATTAAATTTATTACAACAAGTGGTCATAATTTCTGGGATTAGATATTAGTACCCTATACAATCTATGGTACCTCCTCCCCATCCATCACCTTACATATATTCAAGAACAAAACATATTTATAATTTATGCACCTATGAAAAATATTTATATACAACCAATTTAGAAAAAAGTGAAAAAGTATTAAAAGCAACCATTACAAAAAAAAACATCATATTTGAAAAAATTGTTAAGTTCACAAAAGGTACAATCACATACAACATCTTCTAAATTGGTGATACATAAACATCAACATGTTCCACAAAGAACACAAGATTTAGAACAACCTTTTACTACTCCTCATTGGATACCAAACCATCTTAAGTCCTATAGATCTATTCCTCCCACATTGGATTACATGAGTAGTGATCTAGATAATTACATTATATCAATTGATGTTTTTTTGATTTCGAGTAATCCACATCTAACACTTTTCATCCATAAAAGGTGACCCTTGCATAGTTTGTTATAGATCCTTATTATGATTTTCATCTTGAGGGGATCAATTGTTATCACATCTCGATTTATTTTAAAAAAAATAAAAAACATAATAATAATAATAATAATAATAATAATAATAATAATAATAATAATAATAATAATAATAATAATAGTAATAATAATAATAATAATAATATATTTTTTATTGCTTCATCATGTTATTCTTCCACTTTTTACATGTGATCAATTTGATAAATCTTCTATCCCTTGGATATTTATGCCATTTTCCCCTCTTAGCTCTTATTTTTCACTTTTCTGATCTAAACAATCTAAAATAATGATCTAATATTTCCACCTTTTGCCATTTAGCATGTTATTCTCATAGTCTAAAAATAACAAATTGAATTTTTAATCACAAATAGTATCAACCAAAATTAGTGAAGACTTAATTTTATTATTGTGTTAAATCTATTGATACTAACCTACAACATTTTACATACAAAAATGAAAAATGAGCATATATACCTTAATACAACCATTGTTTTGTTACTATACTCAATGCTAATTTATACAATAGTATTATTTCATGCAAAATATTTCTCTATGCACTTTGTTTCTCCTAAATGTGAGTTAGATATCTTGACAAGTATACATTTGATGAGATAAGGATGTAAAATCACTCTTATACATTCTTATTCTATCTCCCACATGAATTTTAGCTACGATTCACAGATACATTAGTAGAATCTCACTCATATATGGTCATGCAATCATATTCCATGGATACTTTACCTTGACACATGTTGTGGATTGTTTAGCTTCCTTCCCTTTCTTATACTTTTAAACCCATGTTTTATCTCCTAGTCTCAATTATTCTTGCTTCAAAATTAAAAAAGTTAAAAAAAAATTCAAATATTTCAAATAAATATAAAAACATTCAAAATATTATAAAAATAAAATACTAAGACCTAAGTATGCTTAGAAATCTAATTTACATCATCGTCACATGTTATTTATCTCATGATTGGTAGATAATATAATAATTTTCTATCTCATATGAATTTAACTAATATTTATGAGTGTTATGTAGAACATACAAATTCTACATGGACTTAGATGTTGGACTTTCCTCACCTAGTGGTCATGCCATGTTGGGAGCACCTTATCCAATGGTTATAACATTTACAGGTGTTACCATTATATAACCCCTATAATGTGTTAAGTTATATACTCTTTACAAATATCTTATGAATATCTACGTGTTAAATTATGTACATGAATATGATATTTTCTAAGATATGATCACATTACATGTACATGGTATAGACTATATTTCTAGTTCTATATTCCATTGATGTTATTATTTATGCATAATAGATTAGACTTTATTTGTCTATTGTGTTTGGCACTTATCCCTTGTGTGTTCTAGTGAAATATTCATGTCCACTTAGTGAATGGACCTTGGCCCTTGTATTTGATTTTGACATATCCATGTCCATTGAGTGAATGACCCTTGGCCATTACATGTTATTGTGGCATATTCATGTCTATTGAATGAATGGGACTTGTCCTTCTTTGAGTGTGTAACATTTTTATGTTGTTTTCATGTTGGCCTTTAGCCCTTTGAGTGACATTGTACTTATTATGTTTGTGTTCTTGTTAAGCTTGTTGAATTAATTGATAAGTGTCATGATTCATATCATGGACTAACTATTAATTAAGATTATTATATTATAACTACTAGTATGAGCTTCATTGATACATTTATCTAGATTTGACACTTTCAGCTTGCCTCATAGGTTACACACATGATTTTTAATTATACATATCTTACTATGATGACATATCTTTTCTCATATACTATGATATTCAATGATTATATCACAATAGATATGATACAACTATTTTTTTTTGAGATGAGTGACTTTCAAAACACATCCCAACCTCAAAAATGGGGCATTTCAGTGGGATTTTTATACAAAGATAACCCTCTAAGATTAAAATACCAATTTTGGGTATAAAATACAATTTCAAGGAATTATTTAACCTTTTTATTATGTTTAGATGAGGGTTAAATGGTAGAATAACCTATATACAAGGATAGATAAAACTACTCCAAAGTAGGATAATTAATTGAAAAATACAATTAAATGAATTGTTTGAATTAAAATGTTTAGTTATGCTAAATATAAAAGGTAAATTAAAAATAATAATTTGATTGCATAAATACTAGGAAGAGATAATACTTATCTTATCTAAAAATACATAGATAGATCTGAGATATGTAGAGGTGGAAATAGGTAGGAACAAGATCAAGATCTAATCATCAAATTATGGAAATGTTTTTTCTAAGACCTAAACACTTATGTCAGTCTTGGGACACTCATGTATATGTATGTTGTAGACACTCCTTTTCATCCACATCCATGTCTAAATTGGATTGTAGAATAATTTCTACCAAACTATGAAAATTAAGCCTAGAAATCATTGAACATCTCAAATTCTTCTGCACATTGGATGTAAGTACCCAAATGACATTGAGGTATCCCTATTTAGAGTATTACCCTATACACAATGATAACCTCCTACAAATTCATCTCTAATCAAGTTGCGGCTTAGTAAACGGATATTTTAGACCAATTAAGTGGGGCACTTGATCAAATTCTTGAAATGACGAAAAGCCAAAGCAAAATTAACTAAACAAGTAAATCAAATCAAATGCTTAGTTAAATAATCCATGTTGAATTAGTGAAAATATAATTTCTAAAAATCAAAATTCAATAAATATCAAAGGGAAATGAGGTCATGATGACATCATCATCCTCAAAGTCAAGAATTCCAAAATATCAACATAAATACCTTACAGATCACTAATTTTGAGTCATGCCTCTATAAATACATAATTAAAGACATTATTTATTGCATTTGGAATCCCAAGATTTACCTAGGGTTAGCCTAGACCTAACTACACCTAGGTTGGGGTTCATTTGAAATTTATAAATATAAATTCTCACACTCACTACCAAAAATCTCTTTTGTCTAAAGTTATTATACAAAATTTATAAAAGAGGCTTCATAGACCAATACATGCTAAGAGTAAAATCATAGTGGATAAAGTGGAGGTGTTTCCTACAAATCAAGAGAATCGATGAAGACTCTAATTTGGACACAAGTTGAGCAAACCAATTACCATTCAACAAGTGATTCAGATCTACAAGGAAGGTAAAAGTGATTTTTATTTTATATTTTTAGTTGTGTTTTGTTTTGTCTTGTTATCATCAATCTCCCCTAATATATAGGCTTGGAAATGCTTTGTCTCAATCTTGTTTTTAAATGTTTGATTCTAATAATAAGTGATTAATACTTAGGGGAGATTGAGATCTTTTCCCTCCAATTAGTCACCTAATACATGTGTCATTATGTTTTATTGAGATCCTTTTCCAAAAAATAACACTACCAATCTGAATCAAAAACAACGTTGGCCACCTCCACAACAACAACACAATGGTTGGAACCAAGGATGAAATGACTCATCTGATCAAGAGGCCTATCATGTTATCATATTTGACTACAATAAATTTGTAAGTTCCATTGTGGGTGGTCATGTAAATACTATCACAATCAACCCTAGACCAAATGCTAATAGACCAAGATCATTTCCTAGCAATACCTATTAACATCCCTACACTGATAATCCTCATTTAACATGTGACCGCAGCCAAGCATAATATCAATCAAATATTACCATCCCAGGCCCTTCTCCTTTTTATTCTCATTATAATGGCCCTTTACCTAATCCATATTGTTCAATCACAACTTTATAGA